>JAOTRN010000002.1:1065010-1079326 GCA_028566695.1 Bagroides melapterus
TTAAAAAATACTATTTATATTTACTATAAATATAGTAACTCATGCTCAAGAGAAACATCTCCATAGTTCAGAAGTTCCCACAAAGATATAGAAATAGTCGAAATATCCCGATGTAAGGGATTTTCCCAAGCAGCCACCTAGACTGTGTTTAATTTTACAATGCATAAGACAATGAAATAAACCTGAAGAATAGTAAAGGACACAGTAACTACGCTGAGCGGCTTAGGTCAATGGGTTAGCGTGCTATTTCTTGAAAGGCAAGATGGGGGGAAAAAAAACACCCCAAAAATGTATGTGGCTCTCAGGGAGGCTCTGATGAATATTTTGAGCTAACCGTGTCTGGATCCAAATATACGTCCTGAAGGAACAGGTAAATTTAGCTGTAGGAACCGGCCGCAGTTATGTGCTCGACTTCAAGTCATCTAGAACTAGATGTTTTTCTGATAGCGAAGAGTTATTAACTTAATGAACTGTTCCAGAGGCAGAGGCCGTACGAAGTTTAATTGATGTCCGAAATAGCTTTAATTAAGCACCTTCTCGCTCTACCCGGCTCACTTGACATTCAGTCGATTAATCGAGGTACCGCTGAAAAAAAAAAAAAACGTGATGTTTATATGATTTCAAACCAGATATGCCAAGAACTTGTGGACCTGAGCGTATTATACAAGCTCTCCTTTACTACGGTTCATTCCTCGTTCCGGGATGGAGTCCAAGCTTTGCTGCTGACTCATGAGGCTTACGAAGTCCACACTGCGGCTTTAGTTCTGCTCTATTACAGGCACTTTGCGGTTCTTTCGGAGGTGTGTCTGTTTGAGACCGGGGGGGAGCACATAAGCAGCAAGTGCAGGTCTTTAAGATCTTTCAAATGCCCCGATTTCACTTTAAACAAACGCTTATTCTAGACAGATTTGTCTCAGCAGTTTAGGTCGAAATCTTTGCTTAAACCCTTAAAGCTCTCACAAAGTCAGAATAACAGCGTCTTTCTGTAAAAAAACAAGAAAAACAAAACAAAAAAAACTCTAGGGTTCTGAGCTGAAGTTAACCGTGTTTGATGTGTCTTTACTCACTTAATGCTAGTCATTTATTCAACGTTAGCCACACGGCAGTAAATACGAGGATTAAAGCCATCTGGAATGTAGCGTTCATGATTACAGACTTAACGCCGTCTGAGTTACAATCAAGTTCTTACAAACCGAACGTCACACATGCCGTAATTAGACGGTCGACGCTGCCAAACTCCACACGTGCACGTGTTAAACTAGGGAAGCCGTCTGTCGGCGTCACTACAGACAGTCATTTGAGGATGAAGGAGCTGTGAAAGTTAGAGTCGATATTTAGATTTATATTCTCCAGGTTTTACACAGTACACTCGCGGGAAATGGCGTAAAGGACCTTTGTGTAAAAGCTGTTTATTTTTAAGGAGAATTTGGAAGGAATTGTTTGTTCCTGATTTTCATTCGGGTCGGAAAAACAAAAAAATTTTCACAGCGCTGGAGCTTAATTTACTCGCTTAACATTTGCTTATAGCGGCTTTGTACAGTTACATATTCATTCATGTAACATTTCACGTTGCTTTGAAATAAAACTAAAAATGTAAACTTTGCTTCGTTATTAAATCGAATTCTTGCTTCTGATTGGTCAAAATGTATCGATTTATTTTCAATAAAATCAACTTTGGCTGTAGTTTTGGCTAAAATTTTTATATCACTGCTGTATATCATATCACATGTTCATTCAAATACGTTCTTGTTTCTTAGTAACCGATGTTCATGCAAGTCTTAAATCCAAGAATTTCTTTGGAAATTTGATGGAAGTTTTTCCTTTATTGAAAATTTTGAGAACGGTTGCTATGACGATTAATCAGATAAAAGCTGGATGTGATTTCTGAGGCTACGATCCGTTCTTTCCGAACACGTGAAATGTTTCTTGCTCAAACCTTCTTTGTCTTCTTGTTTCATTTACCATTACATTTTTTGGAATAACAATAAAACAGACAATAGAATAGTTTCTCTGCAACTATTAGTCCAGACACTTTGTATTCCAGACAAAATCAGTACAAAATTAAAGCCTGTAACTTCAGACTCCATAATAGGAGAGGATTTATCTCGGCTTTGAAAGTTTCTAGCTTGTGAAATTAAACGAAACGAAATCTCCTAAATTGCAGAAAAACAATTTCTGAAGCTCCAAATCATCACAGCTTAAGAGAAAACACAAAAGCACTTTCACTGTTCGAGGTGTTACACAAGAAACAGTTTGATTAGCCTGAATTGTGCTTTCTATTCGATCTGTTGAGTTCTGATTGGCTGAATTCTCTAAAACAAGTTTTTTTAAATATTTAATACTCAACTCAACTGAATTTTGTTGTTGATATGGTGCAGTTTTCTGAAAGGAATTGCTTATGAAGCGGTTTTTGGTCTCAGTGGAGTCTCTAGTGTCAGCATTTTGTAAGAGTTATGTTTTCAGGATTTCTCTGCATGACAAGCTGCATTTCTCTTATTTTTGTTTAAATGAAATTAAAGAGAAGGGGGGAAAAAAACAGAAGTTGTTGAAGGAATGACTATTAGCAGAAGAATAAGAAGGAATGACTTAGCCTTAGCATTGGTGCCTCACACCTGTGAGGTTGGAGGTTTGATTCCTGCCTCTGAAAAATGTTTGTGTGGATTTTGAACGTTCTACCTGTGCTTTGGGAGTTTCCTCTGGGTTCTCCGGTTTCCTTAAACAGTCCAAAGACACGATTGGCTGATTAGCATTTCTGAAGTGTGTGTGATTGGGCCTTGTGATGAGTTAGCACTCCATCCACTGTATGCTCTATCTTGTGTCCTGGTTCTCCAGGTTCCTCATGACCTTGAGTAGGATAAGAAGTACAGAAAATGGATGGATTGATGGATTGAGTCATGGATGGAGGAATGGATTGATTCATAAAAGGATAAAGATGTCAGTATAAAATTGTCATACAGATATTAATTTATAAGGTTTATGAATCCAGGCTCATCTCCCATCAACAGAGTTAGACTCGTTTTTAAATATACAGCTATATTTTTGTGTCTGTTTCCACCAGCTGTCTGTGTTTCAGGAACATCTGAGTGGAAAGAAACTCGACGACAGTAACACGTGCCGAGTATGACGTCGATCTCCAGGCCGGTGATCTCATGTGTGGATGGTTGAAGAAGACTGGGTGGACGTCGGTCTCAAAACACACACACACACACACACACACAGATCATAATCTCAGGCTCCGGCACACTTCTGGCCTTTAATTAGGAAAAAGGGTGTTTTACACAAATGTCATGGAGCCTCAAAGATAATGGAGGGTGAATGTATAGCTTACAGTAGGTTTCCAAATTAAAAGAATATAATTTGGTTAATTTCATTATAATTTGCTTAACTGCAAAACCCCGGTCTTGTTTAAAAAAAATTATATATGATCTACGGTATGGCTGAGATAAAAATGGTCAGAAAGTTTGCAATGTTTAAGTTTTAAATAACTCGCTCACTGAACCAGTTACAATTTGTCCTTCATCAGAAATCTTTTCTCGTTTCTTTTTCGTGCATTTTTGCAATAGAAAAAAAAACACAGCAGCATTAGATCTTTCTTTGTTCTTTAAAAGAAAAAAAGTGCTAGAAGGGTATTTAAAATGGAGGATCGGTCTGATCGATCTAAGACAACTGTATTTCACCCTAGTCTAATATAAATGGTGGAATTATTGAATGTATTTATTCCTTTAAAAAAGTGGCAATGTGTATGGCTTATAACAAATTCTATTGTCTAGAATTTATATCTCGAACAAATAATAATAATAAACATGGAATAAAAAACCGAGGTTCTCAAAGCTATAAACGATTAAAAGGTTAGAATTATGGACAGAGCTGCTGTTATAGAAAAGAAGTTGTTTTATATTTATCCCTTTCTTGATGCGTACTGAGGTTGAATCTTCCGCAGGTAATTTCCCAGACTTTCGGGGAAGTACCTGCTATAAAGTTTTCGCACAGTCATTACAATGCTGCACTAGTCTGGATTTGCTTTAGGGGATAGTTAAGAAATTTAGCAATTGCACTGCTCTCACTCCCACAATCCTCTGCACATATTATTAGCTTGTCTCCACAGAAAATGAATGAGATGCGAGCGAGGATAAACATTTGGCATCGTCGATGTCTGGAAGCACAACAAATATGTCTAATTTACCAAATTTGGGCATTCAAAGTTGTCGAAACAATGGATTTGTTTTGCAAAATGCCATGCACTGCAAAAAATGATGTTCTTAGTAAGTTTTGTCTTGTTTTCAGTACAAATATCTAAAAATTCTTAAATCAAGATGCATTTTCTTGATGAGCAAAATGATCTAAGAAAATAAGTCTAGTTTTTAGACAAAAAATATCAAATTTACGTGAATTAGTGCAAAGAAATCTGCCAATGGGGAAAGAATTTTTTTTCTTGAATTTTTTGTTTGAAAAAGTTATAAAAAAAAAAAAAATCTTACCACATTGGCATTATTTTAAGCACAAATTCAGGTAAATTTGATATTTTATGCCAAAAAACTAAACTTATTTTCTTAGGTCATTTTGCCATTTAATCTAAAAAGCAGCTGTCACTGTACATCAAGATTCCTTCACAAAGATATGACTCAAAAACCATCTTCACAAGCTTCACTTTCTTCTCCTTTTTGGAATGAAATGGAGATGATCTTATCTCAGTATATCGTCACACATCAGATCTTAATCTCAAATCATATTCTTATATCCCCCACCTTAGATTAAAAAAAGATACTGAATGATGTGTTTTCTCTGGATTTTCCCACTGGGAAAGCCACAAGATCTATTCATAGCACAGCAACACGTTTATGATCGCGTCCGCTAGCCGAAGATCCCGGCGCCGATACACAAAATCCATATCATGATTGATTTGTTGGTTCGTCGTGGCTGATGTGTTTTGAAAGCGACTTAAACACGAGAGCGGTTTAATTCTCTCAAGTGGTCACGAGGGAGACAGAAATCTAAACTTGTTGAAGGTGTTTGGAATGAAGCCCATTGGTTTGGTCTGTGAACGGATAAACACAAAGAATTCTCTGTTAGTGCGAGGATGTATTTTGGGCCCGAATGCTTTGAGATGCCGAAAATGAAACAGAGCGAGAAAATGTTTTAAAGGCGATTTGTCTGCAATTGTCTGTTTTCGCTCGGAACGTGCATAGCGCAGGAAGTCTGGAGTTTTTATTTCTACCACCAATTGTTGAACACCTACCAAACATAACTTAAAAAAAAAAAAAAAGAAGCAGGGGACCAAAACTGCTGGGAGGAATATCCTAGTAAATTGTTTGAGTTTCCTTATTTACCCACATTTACCCACAAACCCCTCCATATGGCCACAAAATGGCCTCCTTTGAATTTATAAACACATCAGTACAAATAGCTGAAGTACCGCCAAAGCCCAGAGATGCTTCTGATGTACGGCTACGAGACTCTAAATCTGTCTGACTCATACACACAGAATGACAACCAAAAAAACAAGATCATTTAAAGAGACACTTCATAAGAAACTAGACAGGTGAATATGAACAATAACAACAACAAAAAATAATCACCTTGTCTTTTTCTGGTCTTCACTTGGGGGTTGAAATTGGAATTGTATATCATGATTCTACACAAAATAGCCTGAATGTTGGGGGATCTGTGGGATCTGGCTCCTGCTTAATTGGAACGAAACCCTGCATCCACACTAGATCTTTCCAGATCAGATTGACCTAATGGATCACATTTCTGCTAATGCGCTCTCACAGGGCAGCTGAAATAAACATGCGAACAGCCTACAAGCCTACAGATGCCCGTGATTGATTAGCGTAGCTCTGATTGACACCGGATGCAGATACGCACCCAATTCTGACTTATTTGTTAAAAAGTTTAGCCATGGAAAAACCAGAAAAAAATAATCTTATCGAAATAACCTTTAACTTTTCACTTTTTGTTGAACTTTAGATCTAAAACTGCTGAGACTGCTGTTATGGTACTTAAAACCATCTCGCGCTAAAATAGACGCATGCAGTAGTATATCAATTCTAAGGTCAAATCCAAAAATGGGTTGTTGAGATTAACCAAAACCATAACTGCTATCACTGCTATAGAAGACAGCGCGAGCTCAGAAATGACGTTCTAATTATCATGTGCCGAGAACGGGAAAGTTTTAATTGCGGATCCGAAATGGCGAACACATATCCAGCTGTGGTTACTGAAGTGCAACACTAGCACAAAGTGAAATTACAGAGATAAATCAAAATTCCGAAAGGCTTTTTCATTGGATTGTATAATGTCTCTCGGATTAGCACAGTCCATGACCGTCTCTTTTTGCGCTCGGAATTAACCCACTACATATTCCAACAACCTGTCAAGGGAAAGTCAGACTTCTGCAGAGGCAATTGTGGTTTCTGAAGAGAAACACAATTTGTATAATGGGGCAATCAATGACCGTGGACATCTGTCTGGAAAGTTCTCTGAGTTTTAGGAACATTTGTTTTGGTGTTTGTTCAAATGTAGATTCACTGGAGATGATGATGTATCTATCTATCTATCTGTCCACATATTTCTAACCTAAATTTCATTCATTTCGGGCCAAGCTCATTGACATAGCTGCTTTTGTCTTTTAAAACAAAGTCCACAGATGTTTTGAAGCCACACAGTATTTGCTTTCCCTTTACTGAAGTTTAAAAATGTGGCACGCTGCACCATTAAACACTCCACTTACCTCAATTAAAGGCATGCATTTTTTACCAGGGTTGCCAGATTGTGTTTTACACATGTGGATATTATTATTCCAACTGAAATGGAAAGTAGATTTGTGTTGACATTCAGTATCTATCTATCTATCTATCTATCTGGACTTGTCAGAATATTTTGCAAATGACATATATGTAGCAAGTTTCAGGCTCCTCGAGGTTGTGTAGTTAGCATACAATATTACTAAATCTCCACCATTCCATCGCAATCACTATCCAGTTCCAAAAGCTGTTTTTTTTTTTAGCATGAGTGACCTGCTCAAATCATAGATTGGTCAGGAAAGAAATATATTTATACCATTATACATTTATATAAAAAGTTTCCAGAGTAAATATATAATGCTAACGTGAACTAGACGCAGTAATCCTTCACAGATTAATAAAAACGCTGACGGTTTACATACAGTTCAGTAGTAATGAGGCCTGGTGCCTCCAGCCTTGGAGAAACTAAGATCAAGCACCATTTTCAGAAATTTGACCTTCACAATGTGTTCACTGGCCATGTGAATACTTGGTAAAAGGTCTGGTCGATGCCAGACTTCAGAGAAATGTAGGATTGTTTCCATTGATGATAAACTCTTATACTTAGATTCTCTAGAGTAGCATACCGATTAAAAGAGACTATTAAGTAAGCAAAATAATCTTTTCCTACAAGTAGAGAGAAGGTCATGTATCTCAAGGAGCATTTCTGGGTTGTAATATCAGTATCTGAGGTATTCTCTTGGTTGACGCTAAGGACTAAACACTTACAGATTAGTCCACACCCCATAGTATCAAAGATCTACAATGATTCTTGGGGTTTAACTTGTACCAATAGCAAAGTTTACTTTATTTTGATGCATTTCACATCATTCATGTCATTGATAATCTAAGAAACTGGTATGGATCAGTCCTTTGCAGAACAGAAACAAATGTTTACCATGTTGCCGATTCTTAAACACCCTATTCTGCTCTTTATAGTTGAGGTAAACGCCTCTGAAGAGGAGGAGTGTTATTATCCCAAGCCAGAGATTGTTGGTTTGAGAGGGGCAGTGGAAGCCAAATGGTTGAGAGTCTAGGTTGCTGAGAAGGTTGGGTCTTCAAGTTGTTGCCACTCTTGGGCCCTTAAATCAAGCACCCTGTGCTCTAGCCCCTACTTCAGAGCAAGCTAGGATCCATAAAGAAAACAATTTCACCGTAATGTATATGTGACTTATTAAAGGCATCCTCGCTTTACCATTTCCCCCCTCAATTGGGTAACCAGAAAATTATTACATAGGTTTAACTTAGTTTCTATTAAAAAGGTTTGCCTTTTTGTCATAAAACATACGGTATGGCAGAAATAAGTCGAAAAACTCTTTACTAAAGAACAAACACGTAGCGTTTAAAGTAGGTACCTTGTAATGGTCAACACTTACAGAATCGTAATGTGTCATTTCTGGGCTTTCTTTTGTTTATAGAAAGATTTAAAGTGATACTTTTCTCAATTGTCTCATTAACTCCAGTCTGTCTGTTTGCTCAGCAATATTTTTCCTTCATGGCCTATAAAGAAAGTGGTCAAGTCTTTCAGAATAGTATGAAATCTTGCGAGGTATCGGATCTGGGCGCAGCTTGGTTTATAGAAGGTTTTTACAATAATCTTCCTTTTCACATTTGCCTCATTAACATCAGTCATCAGTCTGTTTGCTCAGCAATTCTCATTTTTTCCTGATTGCCCCTATGTTTTGGTTCTTTAGCTTTCGACCAAACAGTCATTACCGAGTAAACGACTACATGCACATTGAGTGTGTGAGTTAGTACATAGCCCGAGCGTCACCGTACGTTCCATGGCTATCAATTTGACCACGCTGCATGACTAAATATAATGAGGGGTACATTAGGGGTTACACATCCTCTGAATTATGAATCCCACCCTTGAGACAGCTTCACTTCCGGATACATTTCTACATATGACCCTGTAATTACCCCCAACAATCACTTTGAGAGGGGCCTGTGCACCCTTCCATTCATAAAACTCAAACCGGCTTTTAGTGGTGGAGTGAGTTTATTGAAAGCTTAAATTTGTTTCCCAACCTAGATGAGATATCTTTAGCGCAAACTCTCCGCGCCTGCTGAATCTTGCATTAACCAGCAATTACTACTTGTTCTCTTCTTGGGTATGGGAGATCACTGCTTACCGGCAGACAAAAACCAGAAATATCTGTGCTTGGGTCTAAAATACAAAATTAGAATGAGTGATCTGGTTTTCCAGGCATAGCTCAAATCATACACTGGTCAGGAAAGAAATACACCATTTATATAACGTGTTTCCCCCAAGTTTAAATTTATAGCGCTAACATGATTTGTTAGCGGTCTGGACCCAGTAATCCCTTAAATAAATTAATAACTTCTGCAATCTGTTACCCAACAATGCTTTTATTCCAGTTCCTTGGTGCACGGATGACTAATGCTAGTCCACTTTCTATGAGAAAAGAAAAGAAACCTTGACTGTAGCAGTAATTGGTATTTTCAGGATTCTGTGGAATGAATGCAGATGACTGAGTGCCTTCTATTGACAGGAGGCCACTGTTTAGACTGTTTCGGGGTCTTCCTTGACACATTTTTAATAATTTCTTTCTACGAATAATTAGCTGGACAGCTCTGAATAGATTTCCGATTTCCGAAAATCTAGCTTCACTGTAAAAATCACTTGTCATTGTGTAGCTTCCGTGAACAATAAGTTTAATGAAGCTATAATTGTAGCTTACCTAATTACATTTTTTTTAAAGTAGCTTACACAGCACGATAACCTAAAACGAGTCTTTAATTTAAGGTTATTTTGGGCGGTATTACAGGGAGTTAATTAAATTCCTACCGTATTAGAATGGACAGACTTCCTGTACAAATTAGCAATAGAAATTCTTGCAATGAATCATCGACCAAACATGGTTTTGGGAATACTACCCTTTTATCTGACATTGTTTGACATCTATGTAGAATTATAAGGAGTAAAAAACATGATGTGTATATTTTTAACTCTCTAAAAGGCTTTTCCTTGGAACCTTTCCTATTGGGAAATTTGGAGAAACTGAATTTGGTGTTACCACAAATGACAGTCAGGGGCCCAGTCTACAATTCTAAACCAAGGACTCCCTTAAATAGACAACCAGTAAACCCAGTATTGGCCAGTTGTTGTAAATGTACTCAAATATATTGTTCTCCAAAAGTGGCCAGATTTAAGGTTTAAGGTACACAAGTGTCAATGGGTTGTGGACCTTGATGAGAAAGTGTTTCAGGCACTTCATGTACCAACATGGTCAGTTCTGTCCAACTGATATACTTTAGAAGCATTCGATAATTTTGGTAGCATTTTCTACAGAAATCTTGTCACTTTTGAGCAACAACACTCTTTTGGCATTACCACCATCACTGACCCCAAATTTCTGACCTCCAATATAAAACCATTAACCATGTAATGGTTCTCAGGTTGTCTTTTTTGTCAGACCCATCCTAACGAGTAAATATTACTCTGTACTGTTCGACATAGAACCTTTCGCTTAGTTAAATAACCAGAAAAAAATTTGGTGTTGCCACAACCGTCCATTATGTTCTCATGACTCTACAACCTTTAAGAGTTCGAATAGAACACCTTTTCTGGTTTTCTGGGTTCATGAACTGGCCAGATTTAAGGTTTAAGATACATTAGAGTTTGATGAGAATGTATATTAAGCAGTCTATGGACTAAAATTTAAAACTCGGATAAAAAAATTCCAGCGAAACCATAAATTTAACCATTTTTAGCCCAGAAATCTTGATATTACAACAGCAAGTGACTGTATATTTACACAAATCTAGACCCTTTACCTGTTTTATGACCATGTCCCTATAGGAGAACCCTTCCTGATAGGGAAGCACTCTACATACAAATTTATAATACGCGTTCCCTCAGACAGACAAGCAGAAAATCCTCAAAGTTCCGAAATTCTTGAGCGTGTAAGAGTCGGTCGTCTCAATACCAAGTTTATTGTAAGCCAGCAGATTCAAAGTTTGTGTGGAATTTGTAACTTAAGCCAAAAAAGTTCCCAAATGCGACCAACCGTGTCTAACGATTCGGCAGCATTTTCATTCTGGGCCAAAAGTGTCCCAACTGCAAATTTTGGTTCGTAACATGCTGGAAATATGGTTTCAACAAGGTTAGGCTCATTGCTGTCATTCCTCGGCGGTATGTGGGCTGGTAATAAACCAGCACTCATTTGTTATCTGGGTTCTTTATCGTGATAGCTCATAGCAGAATATGGTCCTTGTTCTGACCTGCAGCATGAGGGCACTTTTTTTTAACTCTGACATTTTGTTTTAAATAAGTAAACATATGCAATGTTACTTCATACTGGGGTCTGACTCACATTTATGGCCCTGATGAGATAACTGCAGATAGCATGCAGTAAACTCACACATCTATGCTGACAATTTATTGTGACCTCTAATGGTTATTAAAAAAGAGGACAACAACCACAACAAAGGAGCTCGAGAGCAGTAATGACTTCAGCACATCCACATATGGCACTCCTAACTGCACATTTTGCTTAATTAAGCTTCTAGGGTTAAACTGCAAAATGCTCAAAATATCTACTATCTTAAATGCATGGATTTTAATTGCAAAAAATATATAGAAATATGTAGCATACTTGATAAAAAAAAAATAAAATGCTGCTCCACGTCTTCCATCTGCTGCATTTCACAGAAAGTATGTTAATTATTTTTGCTCACAGGAAAACAAACTTTTACTTCTGTTTTCTTTTCACAGCTTTTATACAAAATGAAGACAAAAAAGAAGCAACAAACATTAAAAAAAAAAAAAAAAAAAGCCAGACTCCACCCGGTTCTGCTCTATCATTAAACTAAATGTTAGTAGCATTTTGAGTCTCAAACCTCCATTGTGGGTTGTAAACACAAAGATAGTTGAAAAGAAGCAGGTTTGCAGGCAGAGATGGCACAAGAATCGCACAATAGATCCACACGCGAGAGGAAAGCGAAAAAAAATAATAATCTCATACTGGAGCAAATCAGGAACTGACGCTGAGAAGTGTAATCATGCGCTTGATGCAACTGCTGTTGTAGTATTTTACAGCATTTAATCCCAGTCTTGTCTCCATAAAATACCCTGTCATTGATACTACAGTGTGCAAAATAAAGTCTGGGAGCTCAGGCAGAGCATGCTCGAACAATACTTATGAGTCTATTTATGTTACATAACTACACAGTACGTTGAGACGGCATTTGGAAAATTACACTTGATTGAGCCTAATTCTGAAAATTGTGGATGCTGAAACGAGATTCATGTCTAAAGGTTGGTTAATAATACTCTGTGTGACAGAAATTCTCCATCATCTGAAGAACAGGGAACTTCCACACACCCTGTGGAAGATTTTTCCGCTTCATCACCCGGGATAGAAAAAAAAAAAAAAAGACACGCGAGCAGATGAAGATATAGATGAAGATGAGGTTCCAACCTCAGAAAGCTTTACAGGTGTCATTAGCTGTAACAAGATTTACACTCTTTCAAAAGGTAAAAAAAAAAAAAAAAAAAAAATTAAAAGCATGCAACAAGTCGAGTGTGGGCTTGAAAGGTGATCAAATATGACTGATTTGTGATTTATGGCATAAAGTAGAAGAATAAAAAAAAAAATCGCTGCAACAAACCCCTGACCATGAATAGCCTGCCCCCTGGTGGATATCTGTGATACGACGTCCTCTCACCGCAGTCAAAGGCAGATGTATGTTCCAGACAACCTGTTTATATCTTTTACTAGCTGCTTCTTGGGAGAAGCACTTTTAAAAATACACAAGTACGGCACTATAAACTACTAGGCCTAAAATAGCTGATTTAATGAAGGCCTCACTATACCCCATCCACACAAACCGAGCAAAGTGTCGTCCAAGAAGGGAAAGCAAAGAAAGCGGCGTGTGTTGACTGATGGTCAGCAAGTTTATTAGGTTTAATCGTGATTGTTGCAAAGGGATATGAAAGGAAAAGTCAGACACCGCTTCTGCTGCCTCAAAACCTTCATGTTTTTTATTTGCCTTCTTGTGCGTCGGGGGGAATGAAGTGGACCAGACGGTCAATAAAGGATAGAAGTGTAAAGTTTATTTAAAAGAGGATGAAATTGGAAATGTTAGGATTGTGTTTTATGTATAGATGTCTATGTATGGGAATAGGCAAAAATAAACAGGTATAGCCACTAAAAAAAAAAAAAAAGTAAAATGAAAATTACAAATATCATTTTAAATATACAGAAATTTCAAAGTATCAGCAAAATGCACGAATGAGCACATATACACTAAAATACTTTTTGTTTTTATGAAGGATCTTTATACGTGATTTTATTTTAATTATTATTTTCTTTATACCTATTGCTTACTTATTTCTTAATTGTGGAAATAAAATGTATATTTTCAGAGTTTCTTTTTTAAAAAATGAAGATTCACTGATAAACATAAAATACAGATTATATGAACTTTACACACTGTGTATCCTTCTTGAAAGATATTTCTGACTCGAGTCCATTTTAGTAATGAGTGGAAACTAATCACGGGTCTTAGATGCAAACTGGCATCGCGAAGTGCCATACCGAGATTGGGCAGATCTGTCTGTTAATTACAGTGGAGCTGAGAGGAGGAGGGACTCGTGTGGTGGGTGCTTTTTAATGAGACATGGGCCACATACAGTATAAAAACCCTGATCATTGTGCAGGAGAGCAGCAGATGCTCTAAGGTGCTCAAACCAAGAGGATATACAGCAGTGGGAGCTGCAGTGGTGCTGACTTTATTTATTTGGAACCCAAGCATGCCAGTATGTATCCTGGATCTCTCTCTCTCTCTCTCTTTCTCTCTCTTTTTCATTGCTTAACTGAATCTGACTTTACAAACTGATGGCAGGTTTTAGATAAAACTATTACATTGTTCTATACTTTGACAATATTTTGAAAACTTCCCAGAGGATTTCAAAATATAAAAATAATAGAGTTTTAGGTTTTTTTTCTTAAAAGAATTTCACTGTCATTTATGATCTAAATCTAACTTAACTCTACTCTATCAACACACAGATTTAACCTCAGAAAATGGACCTACGAGTAGCAAGCGTTCTTCTTTTCCTGGTGGCCCTGGTCGCCGGCCATGGCGAGAGATATATGGTGAAAAAAGTGATGAAGGCTCCTTATGCCGTGAAAGGTCACGGTAAGTACCTTTTTCTAGATTCTAGGCTTTTTATCTTTTTTTAAAAAAACACAACCTTATACAGTCAGATAAAAAAAAACAAGCATGGGATATTTTGGAGTTCAATTTATGTGTCCGTTGCAGCGATTGGTTACAGAGAAGCGCTAATTCATCCAATGATGAGAAAGTCTTGCCTCCTACTTATAATATTGGCACAGGCTTATATTCTAAGCATTACTTCATAATTCACTTCTGCCAACTGAATTGCATTCTACTCAATAGAACACACTTGAAATGAAATGTATTAAAGCAGCAAAAAGGACTGCATATTTAAACATTTCAACAAACTCATGTATTATCTGTTCTATCCATGAAGGATCTCTGC
>JAOTRN010000002.1:1149471-1161703 GCA_028566695.1 Bagroides melapterus
AAAAAAAAAGATCTGACGTGTCATGTCGGACTAATTTAAACACTTTCTGCATCATGACGTGATTAATCATACATCACCATAACATATTAATAAAGCATGGTGCAGAGAAGAGCTTTTCAAAAATACTTATTAAAACTTACTTGAGGTCTATCATGGCCCAAGAGCATCTCAGTGGACTTGCTGTCATCAGCATCACTTTGGTTTCTCATTTAGAAGAATTTGTCATTTGATGACTTTGCTGCAAAGAAATGCAGGCATGTTCCATTTTGAAACTGGTCTGTAATTCAGAAAATATAATAGTTTATTGCACCTTTTTGTTGATTTACACTGTAATTGTTGTGCGAGTCTCCTAATGACTGTTAGTCAAATTTGTTTGTTATTTAGAATCACAGTTTATTTACTACTTATGTTAATACTTATTATGTATGATGTATATTAATGTTTTGGAAAAAATCAGACCAACAGAGCCTGGGGCAGCCTGGTCAGAATATTTCCTTTCATTTTGCTTTTTTAACATATCTTTTGATATACTTATTAAAGCAGTACATTTTTTTTACTTCATACATACAAAGTAAAAAGACATAGTTTGTGTAAATTTGACTGGATCTATGCATTGGAAGTATGCATTAAATAACAAAAAGCATGTCTAAATTTTACCTCAGTGTAACACAATGTGTGTTATATTTACAGTACATTTAAAATGCAAATATTTGCATCCCACACGGTTTCTGTGGAAAATAGTTCTGTATTGAGCAGTCCATTTAAAAAAATCAAGAGGATTTAAAAATAAGAAGGATAACCATATAATAGAAATGATTGTTTTATTATTATTATTATTATTATTATTATTATTATTATTATTATTATTATTATTATTGTTAATTTTACAATATACAATCTTTTTCATTTTCGTCCAAATTACCCGAGCGACTGTACATAGCCTCTAATAGCCACTAGGTGTCAGTCTTATCTCGGAAAGATTATCCAGTACATTTTGATTGATATCGTCTCAGGAATTAAAAAAATGTGTCGACAAAAAGATCACTCAGAGCTGGCAAACTCACAGCTCAGATGAGAATCTTTTTTCCTCATATATGGTGAGGAATGTGATGTGGAAGATGCAGCTAGAAAAGAAAAGTGACTGATAACGAAGAACATGCTGAACTTGCGCTGAGGTACTGTGTCACTGAGGAGAAGACACATAATTTATACACACACAGTACGGTATGACCAATAAAGTACAATTAATCACGGATGTAGGGGAAAAACGGGAGGGGGGGGATAAAGGAATTAAGCCTTTAACTTCAGGCCCATTTATTTTTGACTTTGTACTTGCTGTTTTAAAAGGAGGATATTAAATTTAATGTAGCATAGCAGCTGAGATGTGCTAGGTGTTTGACATTCGTTTCTTTCTCCATTTTGTGAGCATTCTGAGTTTCTAATGTTAAATAAATAAAGTTTCATGCTATAAATCTCATAAAATACTTCCAGTTGTGATGTTAGACAAAAACAATCAACTTCAGGTTGGTAAAAGTTAATATGCACGCATCATGAGATATCACACCAACACTGGAAAGTTAGTGTCCTCTTAGCCTTCTAGCTCCAGGACAAAAATTGAAATACTAAAATTCTATAGAAGCAGGTGAAGTAAACATTTTTTCTACTTGAACCCACCACTTATTCCTATTTCTGCCCATGCACACAAAACATGAGCCCAGAATCTACTCAGGACAGTGAATCAGTTAGCTGAATGTGTTAACATTGTAGCTCAACCTGAGTTTAATTAAATTAACCCTATAATACTTTAAACACATGGAATTAATCTCATGCTGGTTCTAATACAGTGGTTTGTTTATTTATAAATGAATCCCCTTAAATTTTTTTTATCTAACAGTTACTGCTAAGTGTTAGCTAAGTAGCATCCTTAGATACAGGTGGCTATTTGAGTTTAACAAATGCTAGCGTTTACAAACGCTACATGTCCAGGAGCAACCAATGTTAATTCTCTTTTCACTACATTTCTTGACATTTAGTTTTGTCATTCTGTTTTTCTTAAACAGAACAGTTTTTTGTGCTTAGTAAAATATCTATCCATGTTGGGCTCTTAGCAGATTTACCAGACTGCCTTATGTAAACCCAGACAAGCAGTTCGTCTTGGTCCTTCGTTAAAAACATATTTCTCAATCACATGAAACACTTATGCCGATCCTATTGCTTACACATTCTTGGTTGTTTTTTTTTTGCGATAGCATGGAAAAAAAGGCTAGTGCACCTTAAAAAGTGAAATAAAAAGTCCACTATAACCATGCTATAATCCACATCTCTGACATCTTCCATGCTTTGAACAGTCATGTGATTTTGCTAAATGCCGGAATGAGTTGTCCCGAGCTGAACCTCAGAACCAAAAGCCACAAGGCTGCAGAGTAAGCGTGCTTTTATTAGTGTTGACAGAGGAAAAAAAGAAAAAAAAAACAAAAAAAGAAACCATCTGAGAATCAGGTTACAATACAAGCTGCAAGCATTTAACGCTTTAGAATAGCATTTAGCCCATTGTTGTTTATTTTCCTTCACATATACGTACAGTAAGAATTCATTCAAGAACCAAACTACTCCGTAGTTATTTATAGATACACCAGTGTGGTGATTAATGTAACCAAGATTACATATGAGCCATTTAGCTATGTTTGACACAGTCCAATCCCCCTTATTTAAGCGCTTGTTCACTGCTAAGTGTAAGCATGCTCAAGCAGAAGCAGACTCTGCTGTTTCCAATTAGGCTTCTAGTCAGAATGGCATGTCCGGCTGGCTGTGATTTACACGCTGCCAAAAAGTAAAAGACAAAGACACTGGCTACGATTAAAACAGCAATGTTAACTTCCTGACTTTGACTTTAAAGTATTTCAACTATTTAAGTCTTCAATGATGGCTGGTTTTAGTCGAGGCAAGGACCGACATCTAATATTTATTAATCATTCGACAACAAAAACAATGTTAGAGCAATGGCTCACGATGTATAATCCAAGGCATAACAAAATAATGCAGGGTGAACTGCAACACGCGCACACACACACACACAGACGTAAAGGCAAACAGCCATCTGTATTCATGATTTCTAATTTGTTTCAAATGTTTCGAGCCCGTAATGTCTCTGGGTTAGTGCCGTGTTTCTTCTGAACACCAAACATGGTAAACAGAAACGTTTTAGCCCTTTCTGCATATGCTACTCAGGAATCAGGGAGAATTAAGCACAGCTTTAAAAGAGAAAGTGGAGGAAATCAAAACTCGATGCCGGTCCCCTTTTACACCATGCTCGCTCACTCTCTCTCCTTTTGTCTGCTTGCTCAAATTATCTGCATCTGATCATTAACATTTCAACACGTGCCATCTTCCTTCGACCGCCTTCGTGACAGTTGATGACTCTGCCACCTTGCTTATTAAGAACATTAACAAAAATCGACCTCCTTTGATTTCAACACTTTTCTCCTACACCACAATCCACTCAAGGCTATAACATGATTTGACTGGACCCAGAAACCCTCAAGGTTCAATGTTTTTTCTCCTTCACAACCTGGATGCTGTATTAGAATAATCTACTTTTGAGTTATTTCACTCTACAAACCAGACAGAGATGTCGCTGGGGGTTATATCTATAGTATCAGTTAGAAAGACATCAGCCTTCGTTTTGCTTATTCACGTCTCTCAAATATTGAGGGTTCTGTTGACCTCAGTTCCACAAAAAAAAAAACCCTAAAAATAAAAGGTGGGTTGTAGCATCGCTAATCAATTTATTCCAGCCAGCACCAGTCCTTTTAAAAAGGCCCTTTTTTAAACGTCAAGAATCCTTGCTCAGACTTTTAAAGGGCGAGTTTTCTTTTCGTACAGTTTTTCTCTTTCATTATAGACAATAGCTCGATCTTTTACACTTATACACTCTCTGATTATGAGGCTAATGTATCTTAGACGATCATTTCTCTCAGAGTGCCATTAGATACATTATGACAAAGTTTTGTCCCAGTTCTACAAATGCAAGCTTACCTCAAGTTATAATAATGTCGTTTATTAAAATGTAATTTCTTGGGAAAAGAAAAAACAACTTCCAGACTTTAGTTAGCAGCCTCAATCCAAATTACTAGTAGTTAAACTGAATAGATATACTGCTTTTTCTTTAAGAGATCCCAACACTACTGTTAAAATCGTGATTAATTCTATAAAGCTTAATTTAATATTTCTGAGCAGATCAAAGAAATTTCCGTCTATCAGTTTTGGCAATCTACACTCATTTGAGCTCAAATTCCTAAATGCATTCATGAATAAAGTCAACAAATCTCTGAACTCCGACTTCAAATGCAGCATTCCATCACAACACAAATCTTTTCTAAGAAATTTAGTTATTTTTTTTTCCCCCTCCCTCAAGCCAGTTTTAGTGCAGCTCAGATTTCTTCTTCAATGTAATTCATCTCCAAGGAGATTAAAAAGAGCAAAGGTCCCACACTTATTTAATAAGAAACCCAAAAGGAAATAATTATACATCAATCAGGAGAGATTGTCTTTCTTAAAAAGTATGTTGCCTTTTTTTTTTTGGAAAAAAAAAAGCCAACACAAAAAAAAGAAAGGATTTTCAATATATGTACAGTATTATTGAATTCTCAAATCTGATTAATCAGATGGTATCAACTGAGTTCAAGACAAATCACATTTTACAGTCATTCTTAGCTTTTATATCAGAACTTTTGTCAGAGGAAAGAGGTTTTGTGATTGCTGCTATTCTTTTTGTCTTATCTGTGATGGAGGGTGCGTCTCCATCAGCTCCATAGTGAATCAGTACATCACGTACACAACTCTGCCTCACTATACATAATTTTAACTTGTGTTGTAAATCACCCCCCCCCCCCAAAAAAAAATTACACATTAAAATCTCTAACAAATCAATTGAGCGCTACAACAGCAATAACAAGCTACTTTTTTTATTTACTGTTTTGTTGTTTAAAGAACATTGTAAAAAAGAATTGTCATGTTATTTCAAGAAGGATAGATTTTTAATCTCATTAAACACAAAAGTTCAAACGAACTGATTATCTTTGTTTGACGGTCCATAAAGATCAAGAAAGTGCATCATTTGAGAAACAACAATAAGCTACTCACATTTGAAGACCTTCTCATCAACTGACCAGCTTCAGAAAGGGAACATAGTTCACACTGATGCTCTCTAGATTCTGTGGGATTTTTTTTTTTTTTAATGGAGCGATTTTACAATCGAGACAGAACTTAAAATGGCCGATTCTCTGGATCAGCACCCTAAGTAGTGAACTAGGAAGCTGAATGAGACGCACCCAAAAATAAGACAGTACTTTAATAACTTTACACAGACATTCCACAAATTAAAGATTACTAAACGGACGTAAAAGTACATACATCGTTGTGTAAATAAATACAATTGTCAGTGTTGCCAAGTAATTGTTTTAGCACAGCTACTGATCATTTTCCCATATAGCAGCACATCCAAAGCTTATGTAAGACAAAGCTTATGTAATTAACAGCAGCAGGCAACTGATGTTTTTGTTGTGAGCTTCAAATTATTTATAGGCTATAATTGTGCCAGCTATTATATACATTATACAGTATATAACTTTGTATGAAAAAAAAAAACCCCAACCCAACCACCCTTTCCAGATGTATCTTAGAACACACCTTTTAAAAAAGAGGATTACTTTTACAAATCTTAATGAATCCTAGCTGAAGTGTTTGGCTGATTAGTTTTGAACCAGGTTCCTTAATCAAATTAGTGCTTAATGCAATTTGTTGACAGATCTTTCTAGAACATTTTATGTACTGCTGAATGAATTCTAAACACATAGTTCAAATGCCTATTTTTTCCTTTGGAACAAACCCCATGTGGTTGACAGAGTTTTGTTCTCACACATGTTTCTGTTTAGCTGCATGGATAAATAGGAAACTCTGACTATTGGGAAAACTTTTTTGACCTTTTCAGTTTAGATTTCTATTTTGGATTCACAAGAGTCCTTTTGTCGGTTAAGAAATGTTCACACTAGAGAAGAGACATTAGTGAACCACAGAAATGGTCTTATGATACTCGCATTACACGCCACTGGCGCTGAACTGCAAATTTAAAAGGAGCGAACGGAGTCGGGTGGACATTTTTACTTACTGGCTTTAGGGAGGAAAAATCTGGCTGCTTTCCCTCAGTGGAAAAACAAATAAAAAAAAAAAAAGAATGAATGATTCTTTGTGTCTAATGGATCAAGCAAATTTCAAACCTAACATGATGTACACAGTTTACATACGATTCATAAGAAGAATGTAATGCAGCCATAATTATAACATGCAGCTCAAAATTTTAACAAGTTCTTTCCTGTATTTTAGAAAACATAAAATTTTTGGCATTATTTGGCACCCTTATATTTAATCAGCAAAATGATGCTCAGCTTTTCAAAGAAGAATCTACAAACTTAATCTGAGATCTTAGCAAGATTATTTCCTTTCCTTACATCTTATTCAATATACATTGCATTTAAAAAAACAAAAAAAAAAAAACACCACAAAGTGAAAAATTTCTGAAGAGACATGAAAAAAGTAACCTGAAGGACTGGAAAAAAAACTGTTGGGAGAAATAAATTGTGTTGAAATCACAATACTACAATCGAAAGGTGCCTACACAAATATCACTTCTATAACAACCAAGCTCCTAGCGTAATTTGGGCAGTACTCATTTAAATGAAATAGCAGGAGACTGCAATAATTTAAAAAACTGCATTTCTAGTAGGGGAGAGGTGGGGGGAAAAAAAAACAAACAAAAAAAAAACTTAGCATTAAGGTCCATTAGGCAAACGTTGTTATTTACTGCATTATGTAACATTGTCAAATCTTTCACTTTGGTAAATGCAGTAATAAAATCATTAGGTGCTAAAATAAAGCTAACACACTGACATTTGTTTAGAAAAAAAACTTCATCGAGCTTGCCTCCAGGTATTAGGTATTAATGAACTTTAATAATTTATTTGAAATTTTACCGCAAGCATGTTTAACCACGTTTGATAAGTTGTGTGTTACGGCTGAAATTCTTGGTTTGTTCATATGAACTAACGCATTCACTAAATATTTTAACAATAAATGCTAAGCAGCATCACATAGAAAAATGAGATTGTTTTGAAGAGCTGTGATGATTCTACAGTGATAGCTGAAATCTAATCTGCATCAGTGAAAGGATTAGGGTTGAGTAATGCATACTAATCACAAGATGTCCTCAACAGGATCAGAGGAAGTATGAGGGGAAGCTAGTCCATACCCAAGGTAAGCATTGTGAATCAGTAATACTCCAATGAGTAACACCAAACATGGTAAAGAGATCAGCAGTAACCCAGCAGAAACCACAAAACACTTCAGTCATCTGTTCTTTCTCTCATTTTATTTTTATCGCCTTAGTCATTTGAATTCTGATCTGAGTAAATGTTTACCTCCTTCTAGCCCTTTACACCATTGGCAGCATTATAGAAGTGAAAATATCAGCTTATGTAAAATATCTAGGGTTTTGAGTGATCACACATCACTGCTGCATGACTAGAAAGAAATCAGTCCCAGTTTCACCTCCAAAATCTTTTTACTATTGTCTATACATCTCACCACCAGTGGTGGTGCTGTTGCGCTCGGTTAAAAAAAATCCAGAATATTCCGTTTTTTGTTTTTTGTTTTTTTGATGCCAAGAGTAAGTTATCTAGTTAGTTCTACTAATCACTGCTAACCCAATTATACCAGATAAAAGAAAAGCCTCTGATTACTTTCTGTAATTTAAAGGATTAAGAATAGACTAATAATGCACGTAATAAAAATGCAATGTAACATTTAGGTTAAATTGCTTACAAAATACAGTACATTTGCATGGAATTTGGCACATGCATCTCTTTCGTAGCTCACAGTATTTAGAGCACATCAATGAGAACTTTTTTTGTTTTGATATAGGTTTTTAAAAAAAAAAAAAAAAAAAAAAAAAAAAGCAGCTCCTAGATGTCCAGGTCATCTGGCCGGGCACGACTGCTAGAGCGACTCTGAGGTCGAGGGTCAAGCTGTTTAAGAAGCATGAGGTCTTTCCCCAAAGGCATTTTCTGTGGATACACAAATGTCTGAGACTGGCAATAATCTCTCTGACCAAGCTGATTTTGCTCCGTGCTGTAGTTAGTCCAATTCTGCTCGTTGGCTTGTTTGTCAAAGTTGTCCGAGGAGTTGGATTTATCGGCCGTGTCCAAATTGTAGCCCAGGTTTGACGCAGGAGCCGAGCAGTGGTACCCGTAGCTGGACAGATCTTCCCCACGACATGGCCTGATCGCGGCATCCATATCCAGCAGCTTCTCTGCTTCTTTGAAGTGATCCTTCATCCTCTTGAAGATGGCATAGAAAAACTCAAAGACATTAAGAGCCAACGAGATCAGAGACACGACCAGCATGAACATGATGAAGACTGTTTTCTCTGTCGGACGAGACAGGAAGCAGTCAACTTTATGCGGGCAAGGGAACCTCTCGCACGTGTAAACGGCTGATAAACGGAATCCGTACAGGTACCACTGTATGAGCAAGAACGCCACCTCGAACACAGATTTCAACACCACGCTTATGATGTAAGTGTAAAACAAAGCTCCTCGCATTTTGATCTTTCCCGGTTCCTCCAAGCCGTACTTGAACTTCTTGGCTTGGATTTTGTGAAGGCGAGCGTGGACGTTGCTCCCTTCTCTCTCGGCTTTCCTCAGCCTCTCCTCCTTCTTCTTCAACTTCTCGTCCTTGTGCATGAGGAAGAGCACGTGGCCGAGGTAGAGGAGCGTCGGTACGGAGACGAAGATGATCTGCAGGACCCAGAAGCGCACGTGCGAGATGGGGAAGGATTTGTCGTAGCAGACGTTTTCGCAGCCTGGCTGCTGCGTGTTGCACTCGAACGCCGACTGCTCGTCGCCCCATGCCGACTCCACGGCCGTTCCCAAAACCAGGATGCGGAAGATGAAGAGGACAGAGAGCCAGAGCTTGCCTCCAGCTGTCGAATACACCTGTACCTTATCCAGCAGCTTCGCCAAGGTGCTCCAGTCACCCATGATTTAAACCAGGGTGCGAGAGTCTCTTGAAAATCAGCACGGCAGCATCAACCTGTCCATTCTAACAGTGTTTTAATGTTAAAATAAATAAATAAATAAAGCTTATATTATACCCCCCCTTCTCCTGTCAAATAATAGTACACACACACACACACACACGTTCCACTATTTTAGAGAAGAAAAAAATCATCAAAATAATCTAAAGTTCCTTCAATCCAAAACATTAAAGATATTTTCTGCCTCAACGGAACTTTTCCACATTCTTTATAAACACTTCACTGTCTTTCATGCATCTGGCTTTAAAGACAAAGCTCTGAAAATCTTACCTGAGTTTTCTTTTAATGTCTGTGAAAGGAAAAAAAAAAAAAAGTCTTTAAAGCATAATCAAACCAGAGCCCGAGGGATGAGAGTGAAGGAAACCGTGTTAGACGAAGCTTTTTTGATGGACTGCAGGCCTAAATGTGGCACTTTCCAGCCATACGGAAGATTTGAGGCGCAATGGAAAAAGTTTGTGGTCATCTCACACACACACACACACACTCGCTCAAGCTCCGTTAACCGAACGGGTAGTTGTACATGTGTTCAGACTGCCAGAGTTTTCAGGGGATTTTTTTTTTTTGAGGAAAAAGTCTGAGAGCTGAGAAAGGAGCACCATCTGGAGGATTGAGAGGAAACATGACAAAAAGAAACAAAAGAGAAGGAGAAGAGGAAAAGAAAGATCTTTTAAAAGAGTAAAATCAGAGGAAAGTTAAAAAATTTTAAAAGATAAGGAAAGAAAAAGGAATTAAGAATCATGTAACGAAAAAGAATCATGAAATGAAAATACATACCATAGAAAAGAAAAAAGAAAAGGAAAAAAGTGAGGTGGAAAATAGATAAAATAGTATTTAAAAAACTAAAAAAAAGGAAGAGAGAAAGAGAAAAAATAAGTTCTGATTTAAAAAAATAAAGTAAGAAAATAGAGTAAAACAGTAAAAAATGTAACAAAGAACCACAAAAAAATTAGGTTGTGTAATTAAAGAATTAAATTCTCAAATTAACAAGAATATTGAGAGAATGTAATTTGTATGTAAAGGGCCATGAGAAACACACAAATGTATATATTTTTTAAATATTAGTTACCTTCAAATAAAGGCTTTAAAATGAAGGTATAAATGATAAAAGGAAAAAAAGGGAAAAGAAAAGGGGGAAAAACAACAAAATACAAACTTTAAATATTTTTTTTCCATAAACAAGAGCAAAATAAATGTGAGATATTGTGTGATTGTTCAACACTGATAATATTTATATCCTGAGTATTAGTTTGTTTTACACACTTGGATGATTTACTGTTGCTTAGCAGTTTAACAAAAAATTTAAAAATCTGATTCAAATTGAAGCACTCGCACATTAAATCTGGATTTTGTTTTGGAGCAGGCTAAGGCACTTTCCTCACACACGGTTAATGATCAACGCAGCATTTGTAAATCATTCAGCTGGACAGAGGCACACCTTACACCAATTTATTCATGAGTGCATTCAATAAACTTTCAGTGAAGGGAAAAACCCAAAACAATTTCATTTGATTATAATCAGATTCTAACATTATTGAAAAGAGTTACAGCAATTTGCAAATATTTACAACTCTAATGTCGTTTCATATCTATCCACATGCATTTGTGTGCGAGCTGTTGATGGTTAAGGAACTTGCCCAATGACGGCTTTGTGCTGGATTTAAACTCAAATCTCTATTCACCAAAAATTAGATCATGTACAAAGATAATTAGCAGATCAACAGTCTGGGGGAAAAAAAACAAAAACAAAAAAACAAAACTATCAAACCACACAGTTGCCGCTGGTCTTTAGAGTCAGTCTCACTTCCTGGGAGTCATGGAAGACCTGAGCGGAAGCTCCGCCTCGACCCAGCTGTTTGGATTAGCCATCATTTTTTTCCAGATCTCCACTTCCTCATTCTCTGAATCCATCCAGTCAACTTTCTTTCCATAACTTTGACCTAAAGATGAAAAGAGAAACGCAAGAACGTCTATAACAGCCAACGTTGAACTGCGGTGATGTCATTCATGCACGAATATATCATGTCTCCACAAGGGGGAGTACTTTCTCACTTTTTCCTCACTCGAGTCGCATAATACACAACTAAAGTGAATGTGCAAATTATTAAAGAATTACACCGTCCTTTTTATCCATTTATTGTTACTTTTCATGCTGTTGGGGGAGCGGGGGGATGGGATCTAGGTTCTTTTACAAAATATACATCTTTTCAGTTCCTCTAGAATTTCAGAGAATGTATGAATGTTGTGGCAAACCTTTGATGCAAGTTGGATTTTTTTTGCGTAAAAATTAGCAAGGTTTAGTCATGTGATCAACGGGTTTGCGTGGAATTGCAATAAATCTAAACTAAAGCTCTACACTAACGCATTAGAGCAGGTAAATAAACGTAAACATCATAGTTACTGCTGATCAATCAATCAGATTTGAGGAATCCTGAGCGCTGCGGTATAAACGATAATACTAAATGAACAAAAAAAGGCGGAAATAGAGCGCAAGCGAGTGCGCTAACCTGTGCCGAGGCTGAGCCGCACTCCTCCAAGGAACTGATTGGAGAGTTTGTGGTTGTCCCACACGGTGAGCTCACAGCAAGCCTCACACACCTCCCCCACTCTGAAGCCGTCGTACACCATGGTGTGGTTATACACAGGGTCTTGCGTCTTCTTCACCACGCGGGTCTTCTGGCGACTCTTCTTACTCGTGTCGGGTAACATGTAGCTAAATAAAGTAAATTAGTTTTCCCCAAGTTGAAATACTCACAAGTGAGACTTTGACAAAATTGACGAACTATTCAGCAAAATGTTACCAAACCAATATTCTTGATGTGTTATTTCAAAATACAGTTTTTCTTTAAATTAACACCATTGAGAGCAAATAAAGGGTTCACTTTATTTCCAAAAAGCTACATTTATTTATAAAAAAAAAAAAAAAACAAACAAAAAAAAAAAAACACATCATGCAAGTTGCTTCCAGTCAGCTTGTAATTAATTTCTAAAAAGAAAATGAACAAAAATGAATGTGCTTGTACATCTGTAGATCAAGATCTTTGACGATGCTTCGGTCCGAAGAGATCCTAGCTGATCGTGCTCAAA
>JAOTRN010000002.1:1194818-1219830 GCA_028566695.1 Bagroides melapterus
TTTAGAAACTTTAGCAACTGATTTTCCTTTAGCACTGCGAATTTCTTTAGCACCCTCTCTGCTCACAATATTATTAGCATCTCGTTCCTTTTATTAAAATTATTCCTGTAAACAGCTGGAAATTGTATTATATTGAATTTTTGAGGTCATTAAATTAATCTTTCATCAGATCTTTCATTACTTAGTCCTAGAAATAAAGGACACACACACACACACACACACACACACACAAAGTGTCTTGTTTTCTTGCTAGGTTTTTTTTTCGACTACAGCTGAAATCTTGAAATCTTCATCAGATTATTTCTGTTCTTTGACTTTTTTTTAAAAAAAATGAGTGTTTTGGTCATATAAATCTCCAGAATTTCTTATTTCATTGTCTTATCTATAGATTATTTTTAATTATGTCTTGAGGCATTTAGAAATATAATTTTTTTCACCTTCTTCTCATTTTGTAATCAAACTTTTTTGTATAACCTCTGGGGAAACTGTAATATTCCTTGGTACTCGGTGAGTACCTCAAGTATACACATCTAATATACGTTTAAAGCTTTACTGTAGACTAGAAGGTCATTACTGTCTAAATACAGGTATGTTCCTTAAATCGCTATAATACAGTATCGTTATTATTTGATATTACCATAGTACATCAAAGATGTTTTAGGGAGGTGAAAGGAAACCGGAGAACCCGGAAAACATGGACACATGGAGATCGTCCTGAACCGATGAAACTAATGATGTTGAGTGTAATAACACGTTTATAACAGTTTGCTGTATTAAATGAGTTAAATGTCTTTCCAGGGGGCATGAACAAGATCTGTCTAAGAGGCATGAGAGGGAGATCGGCGAGCTCAGCGTAACCCATAACAGAGAAACGCAAATCATGTTGTCGGATTTTAACAAAGCTCAGGAGCTCCTGAAGGACAAGATCTCCGCTCTGCAAATCCTGTGAGCTGATCATGCTAATCATCTCTTAATCATGATATTGAACCATTATTTGGATTTAGCTTAACTGCAACGAGCTAAATAAAGTAACGTTTAGTAACGTAAACAAGTGACCTTTGTAGCTTGTACTTTTTTGTTTTTTGAATGATTTCTATTGTGTATTTTATAATACATGACATGCGAATGCTCTTGTGCGTGTTCGTATAGGCTGGACAGCACGGAGGACAAGTTTCGAAACCGTGAGAGCAGGCAGGAGGATC
The DNA here is from genome assembly GCA_028566695.1 of Bagroides melapterus. NCBI lineage: Eukaryota > Metazoa > Chordata > Actinopteri > Siluriformes > Bagridae > Bagroides > Bagroides melapterus. The sequence goes on from JAOTRN010000002.1 coordinate 1,196,021, forward strand.
TGCAGACGATCGCTGAGCTCAGAGAGATGGTGGCTGAAAGAGAGACTCTGGTGAAAAAGTTGGTGGTGAGTCTGCACTCAGTGCTTCGTGCCCTTACATGTCCTTCTCACACACGGTTTTACATTCCGTCTCTTTTGTTTCAGGACGATAAGAAGTTCTACCAGCTGGAGTTGGTGAATCGGGATACAAGCTTCAATAAAGTGTTTAACACCAGCCCCAATGTTGGAGTCATTAATCCACTTATAAAGGTAATAATAATAATAATAATAATAATAATAAATCCACTCAGAATTAATTACAAACTCAGAAAGGTGTAACATATGCAATATTTGCTTTTTAACCCCTAGTTCATATCCCAAACTGTCAAATATGTCAAAAATATGTATTTTTCAAATGCACAATCATTTATGTTTTTACCCTGATTTCTTTTTTGTCCTTTGCTTTATTTATTTATTTTTTATTTTTTATTTTTTGCATTAAGGCAAATTCTGACTCCTGTAATACTGATGCATCCCATCCCCTAAAAAAATTAGGAATGGATTATTGCGCATGAGATTTCTGAAATTTTCTTTTTATTTTTTTTACTCTTAACTGTCAAACTCTCATTTCCATGATGTGTCCATGTGATCTCCTTTGTCTGCATTTACTTTTAACTCTTTAGTTCCTACATCGATCTCCCCTTTTGCTTTCCAAGCCATTCTCTCTCGAGTGGTGTCTTCTTTCTTTCAGCGCACCTTGCTGGAAGCTAAAAGCTAATCCTATATTAGTGAAAAAAACAAACAAAAAAAAACGTTCTGTTTGTGTCCTTTCGATGTAGCATAAGAGTAGAAAAGCTGCAATCCGATTCGTCAGCTCTCCAAACCTAAGTGTTGTGGAAGTGGAAGGGAGAGGGGCGGGGCCTACCAGCCTAGAGTCTGTCCCAAGTTCCCCCAATCAGCACGCAGAGCACAAAGCTCCGTCCCTGACCCTGCCCACGCGGAGGTGAGCCCCGCCTCTTCGTCCAGCGTCCGTCCTCTCTCACACACGCTCACCATGACGAGAGGCGTATCTGCCATTGGTTTGATCACACAGCCATAACTGTGTTTGCTGTTAATTTCTTTTTCACTCTTCAATGCATCTTGTTGACACGATGCACATGAAGAGTGTTTGTGTTGCGTACTGATTTGAAGCATGGACATTCTTGGACATTTATCTCACTATCATGTGCAGTATTAGCAGAGAGAGTAGCACATTCACTAAACTCCACCTAGTCACACTGTAATCGAAAACAAAAATTTTAAATGGCATTGGAATGGAAAAGCGAGCATGCCAAAGTGTGGACATCCTCCTTTTCTTGTGTCCGTTGTTTTTTTGTTGTTTTTTTTGTCTTAGTATTTGCATGTTTCTAGCTGTGGATGTGATGCATAACAACACTAATGTGTGTGTATTGTTCCTTTTCATCTTTCTTTCATGTCATGTCTTGGTGTTTTTGCTTTTCATTTTTAAAAGGAGGTTTTGCTGAAGTTCAGCCTTCATTTTAAGAGCTACATCAATATTCACGCTAGACAAGCTCCTAGTCGGGTTACGCATGTGTTGGTAGCTATTGTACAATAGAATAGTCCAAGCTAGGTGGGAATTGCATGGCAGTGTCAAAATTGGGTAAATCGTTGTCAGTCTTGATTAGTAGATCACATGACCATAGCATGTATGTAAATTATACCTGTACTAGGAATTCAAAAACATACATAAACATGCTATCTGTGCTTCTAAATTAGTGTAAGCAGTGTAAACCCTTCCACAGGGCAGGTTTAAATGTGGGGTTTAGAAAGGTGATAACCCGAGGTTAAGTGAAGTGTGAAAATTATAAAATGATCGGTATAAAGAAACTCCAAGAAGATAGGAGTGGGGTTAGAGTCGGGTTAGGATTGGGGTTGGGGTAGGGTTAGAGTTTTGTTAAGATTGCGGTTAGAGTTAGGGTTGGGTTTAGAATTAGGGTTGGGTTAGGATTAGGGTTAGGGTTGGGTTAGGGTTTTGTTAAGATTGCGGTTAGAGTTAGGGTTAGAGTTGATATAGGGTCAGGGTAGGGTTGATAATGGGTAATGGGTCAATGGTTGAGGTTAGGTTTGGGGAACATGAAGATGATTAGCCCAATCCTAAACAGAAAAAATATTGATAACATTTTTCATTTCATTTTATTCATGGGATTTAGTTGGATTGACTAGGGTTGGATTAGGTTTGGGGAACATGAAATCATCATAATGATCATAATCATAATGAAATCTCTTTAGTGCACTGGCACACTATATCCCCAAAAAGGGTTCAAGGAGAAGAGAAAAAAAAATTCAGACACCCCAAACCCATAAGAGAAGAAATTAAAACCTATATTTGTTTAAAAAAAGATGAGAACAGCAATATATATAGATGTCAGAGTGAGGTATATTTAATTTAGGATTATTGGCAAGGATGGGGTAAGAATGGGTTTGGATTAAGGATAGGGGTTTAAATTAGGGGTTGGGGTTAAAGTTAGGTTAAAGTTTAAAATGAGGTTTGAGATAGAGATAGGGTTAAGTTGGGTTAATTTTAGGAGAAGGAATGGGGTAAGATTTAATTATTTAAGGATACGAATTGAGGTTAGGGTTAGGTTAAGTTAAAGGTTAGGTAAAGTTTAGGTTCAGGGTAAGGGTTGAGGTTAAGGTTAGAGCTCATTAGGAGTAGGAATGGGGTAAGGTTAGTTTCAGTTTAAGGGTAAGGGTTGAGGAACCTCACTAAATTATTTTGTCCCGGTCAGGTACTAGGGTCCTGTTCTAGGGTTGATGGTAGTGGTGGTGATAGGGATGGTGGTCGTGTTGATGGTGGTAATGGTGAGTCCATTTTCTCTATTTTGGACTAGGGCTAAAGTCAAGGTCAGGGATGAAAAAGTTGGGGTTAAGGTTAAATTCCGGATGGGGGTTAAGGTTAAATTCCGGATGGGGGTTAAGGTTGGGATTAGGGTTAGGGTTAGGCTAGGTGAACATAAAATCGTCATGATATGAGAGCTCTCTCTAGTGCACTGGCACTCTATATCCCCAAGAGGGTTCAAGAAGATGGGAAAAAAGAAAAAAACAAACAAAAAAGACCAATAATATATAAATGTCACTTCCATCCTAAAATAATGCTAAAATTCAATTAGTCTTTCCCAAATACATTGTGCACCTTGTGGAGGTTTGAGATTGAAAAATAGAAGTAAGGTTGAAATTGAGGTTTGAGTCGAGGTCGGAATTAAGTTGAAGGTTGGGGTAAAAGTTTAATTAGGGTTGATACAAATTTAACAAGTATACAAATTTTACAAATTTAATTAAGTTGGGTTAATCTTAGGAGTAGGAATAGTGTAAGATTAAGGGTACAGACTGAGGTTAGGCTTAGGTTAAATTAAAGGTTAAGTTCAGGGTAAGGGTTGAGGTTAAGGTTAGGGCTCATTAGGAGTAGGAATGGGGTAAGGTTAGTTTCAGTTTAAGGGTAAGGGTTGAGGAACCTCACTAAATTATTTTGTCCCGGTCAGGCACTGGGGTCCTATACTAAGGTTGATGGTGGTAATGTTTTGAATGAGATAAGTGTTAAGGTAAAGATTAAAATCAGGGTTAAGTTTAGGAGTTAGGTTGAGATTAGATTCAGGGTCAGGGTAAATGTCACTTCTATCTTAAAATAATGCTAAAAATCATACTCAAATAAAATAGTAGTCTCTCCCAAATACATTGTATACCTTGTGCAAGTGGAGGTTTCAAGTTGTAAAATAGGAGTAGGGTTGAAATTGAGGTTTGAGTCAAGGTTGGGATTAGATTGAAGATTGGGATAAAAGTTTAATTAAGGATAATACAAATTTAATTTGGGTTTATGGGCCAGGATAGGGTAAGAACAAGTTTGGATTAAAAATAGGGGTTTGAAAGAGGGGTTGGGTTTGAAGTTAGGTTAAGATTTAGAATGAGGTTTGAAATAGGGATAAAGTTAAATTAGGTTAAATTTAGTAGTAGGGAAGATTCAATTAAAGGGTACAGGTTAAGATTCAGGTTAGATTATGATTTGAATGAGAAAAGGGTTAAAGTAAAGTTTAAGGTCAGGTTGAAGTGAAGGTTAGGGTTAAATTTAGGATAAAGTAAAGGTTAGATAAAGATTAGATTCAGAGTAAAGGTTGAGGTTAAGGTTAGGGTTAGGGTCAATTAGGAGAGGAATGGGGTAAGGTTAGGTTCAGTTTACAGATAAGGGTTGAGTTTGGGGTTATGGTTAGGTTAATGTTAAGATAAGGTAATGGTAAAGGTAAAGATAAAGGTCAGAGTTAAATTTAAGGTAAAGGTTAGGTTATGGTTAGGTTCAGGGTAAGGGATGGGGTAGAGGATAAGGTTGAGGTAAGGATGAACTAAGAGAGAAACAAAACTAAATTTAGGATCAGGTAAGGGTTAGATAAAGGTTAGGTTCAGGATTAGGGTCAATTAGGAGAGGAATGGAATAAGGTTGGGTTCAGTTTAAGGATAAGGGTTAAGGTCAATTAGAAGAGAAATGGGGTAAGGTTAGGTTCAGTTTATGGATAAGGGTTAAGGTTGAGGTTAGAGTTAGGTTAAGGTTACAATGAGATAAGGGTAAAGGAGAAGATAAAGGTCATAGTTAAGATTAGGATGAAGTAAAGGTTAGGTTTATGCGTTATTGTGTAAAAAAGGCCGCTGGAAAGCTATCTACTTGTACATGTGGAATTGTGGTGGAGGGAATAGGACCCAAATTGGAGTCCCCTATACAAACTTTGGGTTGGTGGATAGTGTCTACTGCTTTTCTATCTGTGTTGATATATCAATATGGTATGTTTCTAAGATGTTCTAGGGTGTTGCAGTCTGAGGAGTCTGAGGTCACTTCATTGGAATTTTCCATGGCCCTGGGCAAGGGAATGGGGTTTGTGAAAGAAGAAACCCTGTTCATTAATCGGGAGGAAGAGCAAAAAGGAAAAAGGGAAAAGAAAAAAACAACAAAATTCAAATTAGAATAAGGATTAGGATTGGAGTTGGGGCTAGGGTTAGGGGTTAGGGTTAGGGCTAAGATTTAGAATTAGAAAAAACTTTTCCTTTAATAAGGGAAAAACACCAAAAACACACACACAAACAAGAAAAGGAATCACATTTCAGATTCTAAAGCACTAATTAATATTAAAGTGCCATTTAAACTTGGTTCAAACCTACAGGTTGTTTCATACCTAATCTTTGGATCCAGTACCAGTCTCTTTTTTTTCTTTGACTTTTCGCCCATGGCCTGTTATATTCAATTCCTGCTATCTTCAAATGCACAAATGCATGTTCTCTGAAATGTGTGTTTAAGATTTAGTTTTGATTTAAACTTTTAAAATAACCTCTAGATCTTAGTGCCGAGAACAATTTTCAATTTGCCTTCTCAACATCTTCCTGTCTTGAACAAATTCTATAGAACCTAATCAACTGAGTTTTAATCAGACCTCTATAAGTGTGTCTGGGGTGAAAACTGGTTTTATGCAATAATGCATGTGTGTCTGTTGACTTAAAAAAAAAACTTTTGTTTCCAAACTCTTTACCCCCGGTCTTACTGTCACAAAGAACACCTCAGTATCCAAAAATTAAATTTTATCCAATTGTAGATTAGATTTTACTTTAATAGATGGATGATATGAATTTAAAATATCAATAAAATCTAAAAATTCCTCCTCCGTTCCCTGCCACAGGTCAAAAATATCATCAAGATCTCAGATACATACATGGAGAAATAGGACATTTGGCCAATGCCGTCTCTTCCCAATCCGCCATATAAATATTGGCATAAGCCGGGCGATTTTTTTGCCCATAGCTGTACCATGTATCAGTAAGAAAAATTCTGAATTAAATTCAAAATCATTTCATGTCAACCCCGATTTTAGTCTAGTAGAGACAAAAGTGCCTCATCTGGTCGATTTTCATTCGGGTATTTTTTAAAGATATCTTTAACCGCTTTAAGACCAAGAAGAGTATCAACATTAGTATATAAACTCTCATTATCTATAATAAACAAAAACACATTGGTCGGGACCTGTACCTTTCTCAATCTATTTACAAACTCATATGTATCCTTAATATAACTCAGATGGTGCTGTGAAAGTGGGTTTAAATAAATTCAATATATTCTGCTACCCTATAGGATTCCAAACCACAATCTGAGACATTCAGTCTATCACAAGGGACCTCAGAGGGAACCGTCCAAAGTTCCACCTTCTTATGTATTTACAGTAATAAATAAAATCTATGTTGACAAGTTGTATCTGGGCCTATTAAATGTGTCATTCGTTTATGTTGTTAGGGTTCGGGGTTAGGGTTAATGGTTGGGGTAACCCCGTTCCCTACGTTTGGCACGGGCCTGCCTGTGGTCAAGTACGTGTCTCACTTCTCTTTGAGGCTGAACGGATGTCTTGAATTAAATTTTGGATCCAGTCCTCCTCCGCCCATCTTCGGGCTATTCGAGTCCAACTCCCGTTATGTTGGAGGACCATTACTTTAGGCCTGGGGTTGGGTTGGGCTAGGCGTTGACTAAAATTAGGGTTGGGTTAGTCTTATGGATATTTTTTCAAAAAGGCTCTAATGAGATTTTAGTGTTCACTGGCTCTCCCTAGGATGTTCCTCCCTTCCTTTTCTGTTTTATAAAGTCATGGTCAGGTTAGGTTTAAGGGCCGGTGGGTAGGGGTTGTCAGTAATTAAGGTTATGTTTAGGATTAACAGGGTCAAAGGATATGGGTAAAAGATTGATAGGTAAGGTGAAGGTTAGGATTAGGAAATCAAAGTGCTAAAAGTACACACCACACTCAAAAAAGTGAAAGATCGGCAACCCAACTCCCTAACCACCCTCTAGCCCAGGGGTCTTCAACTAAATTTGCTTGAGGTCCAGTAAATAAACCTTACTTACCAGCAGAGGTCCAAACACTTAAATTGATGTATAACAAAGTGAGCATAGAAAACCTATATATTTAACAAAATATAACTTCTCATATGAATAAACATCTTTTTGTATGTATAAACGCAGACAGGTTTTTTTAATCAATAAACAGAACGTGCATTTCAATAACAACAAAAAAGTGTTCTTTTCTGCTGAACGGATGAACACAAACCTCGTTGTTGTGCGGTAAGTGAGTGGGAAAGGATACTCGTAGATCACTCATACTGAGCTTTAAGTTCATTCATTTTCCTCGCCATTACCTCGGACTTCTGAGGGTAAGCTTCTTCAAAGTGTACATGTCTAGTGTCGTAATGGTGTTTAATGTTTCCCTTTTAATAACTGCAACAGACTCCGAACAAATAAGACACACCGGCCTCGTACAGTTTGAACCAGGAAGAATAAAAGCATACTTCTCGACCCACTCGTCTTGAAAAGCACGGTTTTCGGCATCAACTTTTCTTATTTTTGAAAGTTGATTTTTCACTAATGATATTAACTTGGCTACGCGCCGCAGTCTTCACTGTCTGACCTGCGTCGCATAAACCGTAGGATCCAAACTATCTTAGTGAGCTGACCTACTTATGCCTGACATAAATTTTCATTACAGATTCATTCACTCAATGAAGTCATTAATTAAATGATTTAGTAAATTTTGGATGTTTGACGTTTATTTATTTTATTATGTCTAATGGCTTTGTGGTCTGGATAAAACCATCTCGCAGTCCGGATTCGGACCGGAGTCCGCCAGTTGGCGACCCCTGCTCTCTCCGGATCCACTGGTGTTCTTTGCTTTTCCTTTGTTGATCAGAGTTAGGGTTGGTTTAGGGTTAGGTTTAGTCTTGGATTTATAATTATTTTTGAAGAACTCCAATAAGTCTTAATGTGCGCAGTCACTCCCTAGGCAATTTTACTCTCCCCATCTAAACGAATGTGCCCCGGTCAGGTACTGGGGTCCCGTCCCAGGGGTGGAAGTAATGATGATGGTAGGAATGATGGTAATGGTGTTCATAATGGTGGTAATATTACCCTTTATTTATTTATTTTGGGCTCGGGCTGAGGACCGGGTCGGAGTTGAAAAAGTTGTGGTTAAATTTAAGTTTCAAATTGGGTTGAGGTTAGGTTTCAGGTTAGGATTGGGATAAGGGATCAGGGTCAGGTTAGGGTAGGAGTTTGGGCTGAGGTTAAGGACCAGGGTTGGGGTTAAAGTTGGGGATCGGGTATGGAATTGGGGTTAAGGTTAGGAATCGGGTTTGGGTTCAGTTTAGGGATAAGTTTGGGGTTGGGGTTCTGGTCAGGGATCGGGTTCAGATTAGTATGGATTAAAATAGAGGTTGGAATTAGGACTGGGGTTTAACTAAAGGTTTTGGTTAGAGCTGACGTTCAGGTCCGGTTCTAGGTTGGGGCTGTATAAGCTTTAATACTGAGTGTGTAAGCTCTCAGGGGGAGGCATTTTTCCACAGGGAGGTGTGGGAGCGGGAGTGCTGTTTTATAAAGTGCTTTCAAATCACTTCACAATCAAATGTTCTAAATACTACAAATTGAAATTCACCTCAATTTATTTTGGTGGGGATGGATGGCCCCGACCCTGTTACAGAAGTTCTACTGTCTTTATTTGAGATATAGTTACTCACCTAATTTTGGGATTCCAGTCCTGAATGAGACAAAAACCTACAGTCCCTTTACTAAATTTATCCAGAGATATTTACATTCCTGTATTTTAGGCAATTCAATGTCAACGTCCCCACTCAGGGGTTCAGCAGTGGCAGACCGGTGAAGAGAAGAATCAAACTCCTGACCTTCCGAATGGCAGACCAACACCATAACCACCAAGCTACCACCTCTAGCAGCTTTACTATCAACGGTGTATGATGAATCTACCTCGCTCAATTCAAAATTTACAGCATTACTCAGAGTCCAGCAGTGACAGCCTGTCAGAATCGAAACCCCGGCCTTCCAATCAGCAACCCAACTCCCTAACAACCTGTCTAGCTCTTCAACAGTGCTACTATCCAGTAAAATTACCTCTCTTATTAAGTCCCACAGGAACCCATGTGTTGGTCTTTGCGTTTCCTTTGTTGTTCGGAGGTAGGGTTGGTTTAGGGTTAGAGTTAGTGTTGGGTTAGGGTTGAGGTTAGGGGCTAGGGTTAGGTTTTGGGTTGGGGTTAGAGTTAAGGTTGGGCTAGGTTTTGGATTAGAATTAGGGTTGGGTTAGGTTTAGAGTTAGGTTTAACTAACTCTGGTTGGAGTCAGGATTTGGGTAAGAATTTAAGATTGGGAGTTCACCACTACAAAACAGTTAGATTCATTTTGGTAGGGATGGCTGGCCCCGACCTCCTTTGCAGAAATTCTACAGTCTGGGTTTGTGATGTGGTTACTCACCCGATTTAGGGATTCCAGTCCTGACTTGGACCAAAACCTACAGTCTCTTTACACCATACATCCAGAGCACCTTCTATACAACTTGGGCAATTTAAGAACAGTGCAGCTCAGGGGTCCAACTGTGGCAACCTGTAAGATGGGGAACCAAACCCCTGACCTTCCAATGCCTTAACCACCAGGCTACCACTTCCCACAACTCTGCTGTCTGTAACATGTAGATAGCAAATATACCTTGCTCATTGAAGACTGAGTAATTCAAAAGTAACAGTCCCACTCCAATAATGACCGTCCGGCAGAGCAGGGAATCGAACTCCCAACCTTCCGATCAGTAGCCTAACACTTTAACCACCAGGACACCCCCTAACTCAGCTGTATTGTCAACTGTCTGTGGTGGGTTTACCTTTCTCATTGAGTCCCAAGGGAACCCACATGTTGAGTCTTGTTCTGTCCCTCCTTTCTTTTTCTTTGCTGATCAGACCAGACCGAGTTAGCTTCAATCCCTGTGATGCTTAAATTATGTGTACCGTTTTTCCATGAAGTGCTTAACTATTTCCCTGTTGTGTTTATCTTTAGTGATAATGTATACGTGTTGTTTTAGTCTTTCTTTTCTTAGGGGTAGGGTTTGTGTTGGGTTAGTCTTGAGTTATGCTTGGTTTAGGGTTAGGGATGGGTTAGGGTTAACGGTTGGGGTTTGTGTGGGTTTAGGGTCAGAATTAGGGGTAGGGTTAGGGTTGAGGTTAGGGTTATGGGTTGAGGTGAGGGTTAGGTGTTAACCTTGCATTGCAGTGCCAAACCTGTACATTGTGAAATGATGCGATGTTAGAACATTATTAAAACTAGATGCTAACCCTTTTAGGAACTGAATAGAACATGCCTCATATCACCTGAAAACCAGGACGTAGCAACACTACAAAAACATGGAAGTAGGTAGAGTCAGACAACAAAATACTTAACATCACAGAAGTACATCACATAGTGAGGAGGAAATAAACTACACTAAAATTCACTAAAAATTAGTGAAATTTAACAAAGCTTAATACAAATGTCAACTCTGGAGTTTGAATGAAAAACTTATAATAAACTCAGTCTCTAACAGTAGGTTTGCGTAGCTGCAGTTCACAGTAGAGAGAGAGAGAGAGAGAGAGAGAATTCCACCCCAGACTGACAGCAAGGTCAGATTTGCTCTCTGGGACAGATGTCTGTGGCGTTATCGAGATTTGACCTTGTACCTTATCGCTACACTGACCAGTAGTCTATTATTATAACCCCGGTGTGTTCTGTGTCTCCGGCAGCCCTCGTGAGAGCGTCGATCGGACAGCAGCCTCCGAAGAGTCGCAGGAATTATCGTCTCAATACTTCTCGTTCTGATAATTTCCACCTGAAGCGCATGTGAAACAGCACTTTTCAGTCGTCCATTAGTCTGTGTTATGCACTTCACTGTGAATTTCGCTTCCTGTTTTTATTTGGATAATAATAATTATAAGAATTATAATAATAATAAGAATAATATCATACGTTTGACTTGGGCATTAATGCAATATGCGAGGAGAGGAATATCCGATTTAGTCAGATGCTGATCAGATCATCTCTTCTTGAAGGACCGAAATTACACTGTCTTGCCAGAAACTTTATTTACAATTAATTGCACAATTAATTGTTTATATTTGTATTATATTGTCTTGTTACAAACAATAATAAACCATCAGTTATAAAATGATGTTTGTATCTTTAAATGTAAAGTGGGAAATAATGGTGAATCTGTATTTAATGCATTCAGATATTATAATTTAATGTGGCCTGTATTTATAAGAACAGTAAGGTTTAATTTAATATTTATACAGAATTAAATGCAGTTATTAAAGTTGTTTTGTTTAGAAAGGTTAAAATAGTCAAGATAATCATCAAGCTGCTGAAACATAAGTCATAATTGGAATTAAACCATAAAATGTACCTATAAAAAGATTAAAAAGGTAAAGTTTATTAATAGTATGTAATTGTGTAATTATTAGCATACTGCTGTAGCACAAGCGAAGTAAAACGATCCAGACCATGTAACTACAGGAAAATAAAACTTCAGAGTCCCTGGTCAAGGATACAGAGGAGCAACAATCCATTATTAATAATTATTACTTTATTTTAGATTTATACGGTTACTACAGAAAGGGTTCAAGTTTAGACAGTCGAAATGGTTTTGATGCTATTTATTTTTACATGCTTTATTTACAAAGTAGGAAACAAAAGTAAAACAGGACTTTTTTTGGAAGCCAAAATATTGTGCACAAATTTCTGATATTTAGTGCTTTCTGCTAAGAGAGAAGAGTTTAAAAACGTGATTAAAACATTAACCAGTCTTCTCCTCCTCTAAGTTTTTTTTTGTGAGATCATTGATGAGGTTGATGAATATTTCTGGACCACAAAAAAAATCAGAAAGCCAGATACCAAAATGAGTGAGATCCATTGCACAGCAATATTGTGAACATTGAACATCGTGGGAGTCTCCGATATTATATAACTTGTACATCTAGAAAAATATTTTAAAACGTTTAAAAATGACACATTGCCCCTTTAAATTTGATTTACTTGACCCCATTATTTCTGAGACAGAAATGCAATCAAAAGAAATTTCATTTTGTTTTCTTTTCAAAGATAATGTGTGTGAAAAATATTCACATGGACATTTACTAATGCGTGCAAGCTGGTCTAGTGGTAGTGTATATGAAAAAGAAAAGAAATAAAAATATCGAGAACATTCTATAATCCTAAATTAGAAATATGATTTCTATGATTGTGATTTTTAGCAATAAAGTGAGGAAAGTCCTGTTCTTGGGTCCTCGGTTTCCTTCTTCCACACTCCGTCCTCCATAATCACAGCAGCAGGACGATGATGTAGATGAGAAGTAGGCAGATGAGGATGAGTGAGAAGTTGACGAAGAGCTCCTGCAGGTTGCGTTTGGTCTGCGGGTTCACCTCGATGACGGACGCCCTGCGTATGGCCGAGCGAGTGATGTTTTGAACTCTCTCCATCGTGAGCAGAGGATCAGGGACGAGAGGACAGGAGGAGAATAGACTGCCCGGGGGGAATGAGCCACGCTACCGTCAGCTGCTAGCGCTTACTCCTGTCTTTCATCAAAGCAGAAAGAGAAGAGAGGATGATCGAGCTATTCTGAGCAGGTGATGACAAGAAATAAATACTATAAATACTTGGAGGTATTTATAGTAAAGCGAGATTATGCGGTGAGGGAGTAGAAAATAAGACCTACATTGAGGGCATGTTATGTTAATCATGTTAAAAAAAAGAACAAGGTGTTCTTAAAAATGTTTAAAAGATTTTAGTGATTTTAGTGTTGATAAGGGACTAACGATACCACTGGCATCAGTTTTAGTGATTAAAAAGGCATAAGTCCAACAACGTGATGAAGATAAAATGAAAAAGTCAACTTTTTCATTACAAGATAAAACTTAGATGTCATTGTATTTCAGATGCTAATTCATACAGGCTGTATTTTTTTTTTCTTTAAAATTGAATAAACCTATATATCTACATTGTTTAGATAATTATTTAATACAAGCAGTTTAGCAGAAAATACGAAATAAAAATTGCTAAGAATTTGTTAGCTAATAGTTTAACATGTCAACACATTGTGACTCAATCCACACACAGTATTTCCAACAAGCACAGTATGAGGACATTCTGTTATTTATAAAAACTAGAGAAAATTCTTCATATCTTGCTTAGCTAAACCTTATTCATAGCTTGCTAGCAGAATCTGAATCTGTAGCGTGCCTCAGTTACAGGACGGCATTTAGATTTGTGTATTAATCGTGATTTCATTATTAAATTAAATATTTATTCCTGCTAATATAACTTCATGTGCGAGCAGCTGAGGGTTATGGACCTTGCTCAGGGGCCCAGCAATGGCAGGTTGGTGGACCTCGGGTTTGATCCCCCAACCTTCCGATCTGTAGTCCACTGAACTACCACATCCCCACATCGGATGATTTATAGATGCAAATCAGCACACAATGCAGGTCTTTGGATTGAAGGAGGAACCTGGAGTACCCAGAGGAAACCCCCTGCACACAGGGAGAACAAAGAAACTCCAGACAGAGAGTACAGTAGCAGGAATCATATCCGTAATCCTGGAGGTGCAAGGTGAACGAGCAAACTACTATGCCACCCAAACTAATCCATCCATCTGAAATAAGCTAACGTTCATTTCGACTACTGCACTGGTTGCTAACTTATTCGTCCACTTGCCAGGGTAACAGTAATTGGTTTCATCTACAGCTGTGTCCCTTTTCAAACAATATTTTCAAATTGTCTTTTCAGCTTTTCCTGGATATCAAACATATCTTGATAATGTGATTTATAGTCTATGGGTATGAGATTAGAGGCCCTTTTATCTTGGCCAAATATATATGATAAATTCACACTTTATACACTGATCACTGGAAGAAGAGTGAACTTGAAATGTGTGAATTTATGACTATTTTATCCATGGGCTGCTTCCGGAAGATTTTCAGGACCTTTTCTGTAAATTAAATCTTGTATTCAATGTTAAACCTTATCCTTGACATAGTAACTTGCACAAGGATTTAAGAGTCTACTAGGAAGAATCATGGGAAAGTTTTCCTTATATGTTAGATATTAGACTAGGTTAGATACATTACAGTATAAAAGCAGACGGTCTTTATATATAACAGTGCTGTCAGGTTCTCAGTAATGACTGACAAAACCTCTGTATTTACAAAGCCTGACTTTGTGCTGTATAGTCATTTGAATAAAGGACAAATTCACCAGAGGCGGTTTATTACCACATGCAAATGTTCGTATCTGCTTTTCCTTATAATTCTGTGACTTAATTTTTATATAAACAGGTCTTTTTTACTATTAGGCTGTTCACTACCTCACCAATGTGCATTTAAAGCCACAACTGATCAACAGAGCTCTATATTAAAGCTATCTAGAAGAGATCGATCATTTTGTTATACTACTGTTGTCCTTCTCGGTGATATAAGAAGAGTACAAATGACATAACGAAGGTTTTCTTACCGTTAGAATTGAAGTACAGAGTTAAAGGGGAACCGAAGTGATGAGCACTTGCAAGCTCGAGCTAGAGAGCAGAACGGAACAGTTTATCATCCGTGTTTGTGGTTTTAAGTTTATACGAGGAACAGAAGGGGAGGGGAAAAGTCACAGTGTGACCAGGAAGAGGGCGACCTACACCGTTTCTGTGACCTTTGTGGAATCAAACAGCTACAGTACCCATGGGTCCCACAGGTGCCAGTCTGCATTCCTCACCTGGACTTGATGCAGGCTTTATTCTCTTTAATTTCTTTGCTCCTTCAAGCTCTTTAGTGTAACTGAAGCGTACATATAAAGAAAGCAGCACTGTTGAAAATGAAAATTTTTTGTGCTTACGTATTAACAGGTTATTCCATTAATAGAATGAGCACTGAAAAACGTATATATACACTGTATATTCTTTTATCGGTTCATGTTTTACCTGCTTCCACTGATTTACATTTGCTAGTTTTATTTTTTTTAATGTTTTTTTTTATGAATAGCAATAACAAGAGAGGAAAAGAGAGGAAATATCTGTGTTTGATTGTAGTTTTAAATGGACATCTTCAACACAAGTGTCAGGATTCTGTTATTCCACTGTAACTCAGAAATAAATTCAGACCCAACAGCTAGAATAAAAACACGTGTGTAGGATCTTTTATTCAGCAGAGATTTTGCTCAGTTTTCTGTCATTGGATGCGCAGACTTCTAGTGTTTTTTTCCCTATTCGGCTAGTTTGCAACTGCCGATTCCCTGCTGACTTTAAGTCATAATACATAATAAGTCTTCTGATTGTTGTTCTTCGAATAAGGATAACAGACCCAATCTGTTATGTAGGCCTGACCCAAATAACTAAACTATACTCATTCTGCTATTTAGCATTCAGATATACATAATTAAGGACTGCATTTTTGGTACATAAGAGTGGGAAATTATTTTATATTACCACACATTCATTGCTACCGTTGTTTCGTTAACTCAGAGTCTGTCTATAAGCGACTTCAGTTCATCTTTATCCATGAAAAAAGATGGCACGGTTCATTCTGATTCCAAAATTAGACTCGTGCTTGCAAGAAAACAAAACATCTCGTATAGCTTTTAGTTTGAGCTACCGAGTGGCTCTTAGTGTGCTTTGTCTGTGTGTGAGAGTGAGGGAGCGTGTGTGTGAGTGCCCCACCAATTCCACTGAGAGTCTCCCAAAATAAGTTTTCTTTGTTCTCCCAAATCCACCTCACCCAAAATAAAAACTGCTTCACATAGTTGTGGATGACCGACCCAGTAAGAGCAGTCTACAAGTTTTATTGCTGTTCTTAAATCCCTATCACATCTACACTCCAAATCAAATCCCAAACATTCCCGTTCATTTACGTTACTGTATAGACATATGACCTCGTCCTGTGAGGAAAAATGATCTTTGTATCAAAACTGATTAACTTCTAATCGGTCCATCGGTGAGTATGAGATCACCTCGTGGACGCTTCAGACCAGCAGCTTCAGAAATAGCCGTCTGATTCATCGAGCATGGAACGATTGCTTTGGCTTTTTGTGGAAATCCATAGACTCTTAAAAAGGGCCCAGACGTGATGGTGCTGCTATGCTTAATGGATACGGGCATGTAATCACATACCATACAGTATGTTCATGCTCCATGTTAGATCTACACTCATTAATACTTCAGCAGGAAGGAATGGCGGTTGTATATATAATTGGCTTTTACAGACTGGAGGCTTGCCAGCCATAATGGAGAACACGGTCTTTTATGTCTATGCCAAGAATTGATTGTCTTGTATTGAATTTTGTGCACAATAACATGATACCATACAACGTGTACCGGATGTGGAACCAGTACTAGATTTTTGTTGGGTAGAAACATTGAGGTAAATGGAAACAACTAATTTTTAACTCACACAGCACCTCACTACCGCACTACAACTAACCAGTTTTCACCATTTTTGCTTACTTTAACTATTAATAAAGTATGTTTTGTTGTACTTTACACAATACTTCTATTGACTCAACAACGGATGACATCCGTATATCTCCTCTTTGGTCTTCCTCTTGACCGCTTACCTGCAGCTCCATCTCCAACATCCTTCTACAACATAACTCCTCGCTCTCCTCTCTACATGTCCAAACCATCTCAATCTAGTATCTCTCACCTTTTGTCCCCAAAACAGCCAACCTGAGCTGAATGGGGATGAACTCTGATGTGCTCGTTCCTAATCCTGTCCATCCTCGTCACTCCTAAAGAGAACCTCAACATCCACATTTCTGCTACCTCCATCTCTGTCTCATGTCTCTTCCTCACTGCTACAGTCTCTAACTCATACATCATCGCTGGTCTCACTACACATTTGTACACCTTTCCTTTGATTCTTGCTGACACTCTTCTGTCACTCCTGACACTTTTCTCCACCCACTCCAACTTGCCTGTACTCACCTCTTCACCACACTCTCCATCGAACCGGACAGTCTCCCACTGAGAACTTGCATGTTTAGATTTGGCATGTTTTACGCCAGATGCCCTTCCTTCCTGGTACCATAGAGTCCCTGACCTTGTACCCAGAGTCCCCTGGGATGGACTCCAGGTTCCCTGTGACCCTGTGTAGGATAAATGGGTCAGAAAAATGAATGGTTAGATGTTTAACTTTTTATGCGGATATAAAGATTGAATGTTGTCATGCTGATGCTATTGATGAGACATTTGTATTGATGTATGGTTTAAATTCCTAATTGTACTTGTGTATTATCTGAGTTAGATCCTCAAATCAAATAATCAGACAAGACATTTTAAAATCAAAGATCTAACATCTGGACACGTTTATTTTGGAACTGAAATGACTGACATATTTCTGCTATTTATTAGAACGTATTTTGGATTCATCCACAATAGCGTTCAAGTTCATAGTATCATTATGAGATTTTTTTGTGGAATAAATGTCTCTGCTTGGCAATATTCATAGCTCGTTGGCTGACAAGAGGCAAAATGGCGATGTCATTATGAATTTAATATCATGCATCTAGAAATAAAAGCTTTTCTCTGTTTGGTGAGAGCACTTCCTATTCCAGCACAGCCCTAACCGTAAAGGTCACTCGTTGTTTCTAACCACACTCCCTGAAATGTAAATGAGGAACCACACTGTCGCTGGTTTTATCAGAAAAAATTAACTGATGAAGGTTGCTTATTTGCATAAGCCGTGCAAATGTATTAAACACTGTGTTTACTATGCACCATCAATGCATGCGCCACTCACACTGGAAATGTCACAATAATCAGAAATAAAAGCGCTCTTAATTGTCACCTGTTTGGTTAAATTTGGTTAAAACTCTTACTGCGATGAAATCTACGGCAATCTTCTGTAATTTCAATGAAACACTAGGCTTGAAATTTCTCTTTGGGATAATTAGCAATGAAAATAAGAATTCATCTCGTTAGTGTAAAATACAGACCATGATGATTAATGACCATCATTTTAAAATCCACGGTCCATTTTGCAACATGATAATATCAACATGTTTACCAACCTCTTATCTTCTCGTGCGTTAGAAGATGCATTTTATACACTTTTTAATCCATAAATAGTTAATATCCAGGCTTTAGTTGCAGGGCTCGCTGTTAAAAATGTGTCGCAACCTTGCACACGTGCAATCAATCACGCTGTGTGGTGAAATGAAATCTTGTTACGTATCGCCTCCTAGTGGATGTTAGAAGTAATGTTTTTTCTAAACCTCGTATTCATAAAACGTTTGATAACACAAATACCTGTGTTCCTATAAAACATTATATTTATATGCGTGCTTTCAATGAAATATAACAACCAAACATTTTTTGTTAATATTTCTTCATGAAACGTCTTTATATTTATATAGTATTTGGATTGATTCAGTAAAGTCTGGGCATTCCTCCGTCATTTTTACATACAATGCATTGTTTCAGTGCATCAGCCATCTATTGAAATTCTCTACAGAACATTTTTGGGTCAGTATAATAAACACCTGAAGATACACTATATGATATACTGTATTTAACAGCCATGGAGTATGTTTATATTCTTTTTTTATTCCCATCAACTCTTCTTCTACTTTCAGGTTTTTTATGGGTCACCACAGCAAATCATCAGTTTCCACCTAACTCTATCCTCAGCATCCTCTACTCTCACACCAATTAACTTTATGTCTTCTTTTAACCATCCTATCTCATCTTTAACCTTCCTGTAGACCTCTTACCTGGCAGCTCCATCTCCAACATCATTATACAAATATAACTACTCTCCCTCCGCTGCACATGTCCAAACCATCTCAATCTAGTCTCTCTGACCTTGTCCCCAAAACAGTCAATTACTTAACCTCCTGCACCTTCTTTAATATTATTAAAAAGTCAAAATATAGAAAGACAGGAAGATTAACCACAAGGCATACACAGTGAGTGATTTCCTTCAATCAGCAGTCCAGCACACACAGACTGAACAACAGGCTTTATGTCATTGTGCTTGGCAGGAAAATAATAGATATCCTACAAGGAATGTTAATTCGTCTGAGTTCAGGAGTCAAGAAATTAATCTCCTGGAAACGAAGTCTTGAGTTACTAAGCTTTAAATTACTAATGTGTTTATATTTTCGGTCACAAAATCACCTGGGTTCATTAAACAGTACTGTGGGTGGGTGTAAACAATAATAACAATTACTGTTATCGCTGTGTAAAGGCATTTCCGACATCTTTACTACTTCCTTCTAAGATTCATGCAAAAATGCGACTTCGTCTCTTGCTAATGTGCACGCACGTAGTCGTAGTGTCACATTTTTTGACACGAATTTGCTGCGCTTGAGACTCTCCAAAAGAAGACCAGCACACGTTAGACGCTCCCTAAGCAGTGTATCACGTGACCAATTCCTAAACGGGGAGCAAACATGGCGTACACGCGCGTGGAGCTCCGAGGCAAACTCCAGTGGAACTGCTAACGCTAGTTTAACATCAAGCTTGTTTTTAATCATCTTATAGTCGAGATCTGGCTGTTGGACGCCCCTTGTAAAGCTGCAGCATGGACGAAGGGAATAAAATACAGTTCCCGTCCCTTCCTGTGTGCAAGGAGGACCAACTGGTATGCTAGCTCTGCCAGCTAATGGTAGTTTATGAAAGAAATAAAATGTATAAGTATATATTTCCCTGTATGACAAAAGAATTAGGTCTTTAAAACAATTCCTAATTTCCTGAAAAATGATGAAGTGCCTTATTTAATCACTACATGTCTGTTTAGTCACGTTTCTTAACCTGATAAGCAGATGGCCGGATCCCAAACGACTGCCTGTTGGATACTTAGGGTGTCACATAGGATGCATAAAATCATTGTATCATTCTGTAAGAAGTGCACCTACATAGACACTACTGGGTGTATTGAAATTTATCCGCAAGTGTCTCAGAAAAAGCATTAAAGATTAATTTGGCAAAGATTTCCTCGGGGTTTTTTTTTGTTTGTTTTCTTACAGGACTGGTCATATCCCATGCGACGAGAGATGCAGGTGATAAAAATGATTGGTTATACAGTAAACAATAAGTGTGTGTATATAGTAGCTGTGTCACTAAAAACAACCCAATGCAATATTTTCTAGGAAATCCTCCCAGGACTCTTCTTAGGGCCCTACTCTGCTGCAATGAAGAGCAAGGTAATACCGATCTCAAAATGAACCATGTCATGACAAAGAGGTCAGGAAAATTGAGATGCCTTGTGAAATAATGCTCGATCTGAATGGTTAAAGGGTGTGGATTATTTTAGTATTAAAGCTGCTGTAGTTCCAGTTCGAATTCAAATCGCAGGTTTACATTAATGCACTCAAAGCTGCTACTGTGTAAGTGATGACAGGAATGATCAGGTGTATAAAAGAACTAGAAATAAATAAAAACACAATTTGTCATTCAAGACTAAATCATAATCGCTTTGTTTCGTGTGAATCACTTGATGGTCTGTTGTTATAGGATAAGTAATCCACCTCTGCTTCAGTACACCATCTCATCATCGCTTACTTCACTCTGAATAAAATCCTACCAAAAGTAGTATTTACAAAATAATTTTTTTTTAAATAATTAGACAGTCTTAAAGGCCCAGCTTTCTTCTGTTATGTCTATGACATTAAGTAAACTGCTGCTTTGAGGAAATATCTATTTTAATTTGCTTCTCTGAAATAGTGTGATCTAATTTATAATTATTTCTTTAATCATCTCTCATTCTCTTTTATTTTTTTATTTTTTTTTTAAATAGCTCCCTATGCTGGAGAAGCAGGGGATAACTCACATAGTGTGTGTTCGACAAGACATTGAGGCCAACTTCATCAAACCTAACTTTCCTCTCCAATTTAGGTATGTAATTTACTTTAATGTGCTTACTATATGTATATGTTTATATATAGTTTGTTAAAATGCTGCTGTATCATAAAACAGTTACAGACAAGTTTCAGTCTCAGAAAAGTGGGTGTGGCCTCTGTATCTGTCACGGCCAATGAAGGAGGTGTGGCTTCTATCAATTTTTATGAAGGAGGTGTGGCCTCTGTATATGTTACTGTTAATGAAGGTGTGGCCTCTGAACCTGTCACTCTTAATGAAGGTGGTGTCTCTCTCTTACTCTTAATAAAGGAGGTGTGGCCTCTGTACTTGTCAGATTTAATGAAGGCATGACTTCTTCCAGTCAGTCTTGATGAAGGAGAATCCTGTAGAAGTGGCCTAAAAGAGGAAAATCCTCTGTGCTTGTGACTCAAAGTAAAAGAGGCGTGGTCTTTGATCCTGTCAGTCTTGATCATGGAAGAATCTCTTATAAAGGAGGCATGACCAGTTTCTCTGTGTAGGAGGCGTGGCCTCTCTGCATGTTACTTCATATAACGAAGGCGTGTCATTGTGCTTGTTATTCTTGATTCAAGCTCATTTCAGTGATCCATTTTCACTGCATTGTTTGCAGATACCTTGTTTTAGATATTGCGGATAACCCAGTGGAGAACATCATTAAATATTTCCAAATGGTATGTTGGTGGATCAGAATACAAGTAGAATATCCTCTTTGTGTATTATGATGCGTATTCTTCATATTCATCTCCTTTCTCTCCTCAGACTAAAGAATTTATTGATGGCTGTTTAGAGACTGGAGGTAACTGATGATTGAGAGCGATACTGATTCGGTTAAGTGTATTATCTTTGGGATTGTTTAGAACAACGATTTAGTGGAATACTGTATAATCTCTCTCTGTGTCATGATCGTGCATTAAATAGCTGCTGGTTTTTGTTTTTTTTTTTTCCACAGGAAAGGTTCTTGTTCATGGAAATGCAGGGATTTCCAGAAGGTAATTATTTTGCTAATCATTTAGTTGATTGCCTTCAAATTATTAATCGCTTTGTAACCTACTAATATAGACAGTTGTTTTCTTAGTTTAGTGCTACATATAAGTGCAATATAAATTAATGTACGGATTTCTTTCCTTTAGCGCTGCCTTAGTTATTGCATACCTTATGGAAACATTTGGCGTGAAGTACAGGTAATACTGCAACTTGTTTCTATTTTAAGAAGGGGTTTGAATATTCTGTATTCTGTGCTTTTTTTTGACCACTTTTTAAATAAAAACAAAATAAAAAACAATCCCTGGTGTTTCTTCATAGAGATGCGTTCAGTCATGTCCAGGAGCGGAGATTCTGCATCAACCCTAACGTAGGCTTTGTGCATCAATTACAGGTTTGAAGATCCAAAATTATTCATGAAATTCTTACTGAATTAAGCAGGATACATGTCCATTAATGTGACTGTAAAATTCTTTTTTATATAAATGAGAATTAGGGTTCATTTGAACTTGATCATGAAATTTTGGGTATGGAGACACTGGCAGCAATGATGTTTCTGCAAAGAGAGCTGGAACTATAGTAAAAGGAACCATAGCTGTGTTTTTTTTTTTTTTTTTTTTGCTGTCACCTGGAGTAATTATTACACCAAAAGCATTATCATTGTACTTTTATTTTGCAATCAACATGCAAAATTAGACCACGACTGGGAAATCATCTAACGTGCATGCGGATAAAACCCTGATGTTCTGTCGTTGTGTATCTTGTATCTGTAGGAATATGAAGCGATCTATCTCGCCAGACTAACCATCAAGATGATGTCACCCATCCAGCTGGGCCGATCTTTCTCCATTCAAGCAGGAACGACAGGTCGGGTTCTGACACTTTGGTTTGAATATTTCTGTTGAATAAGGGAGATAAATTTTATAGTTTAGAGATAAGATTTATTCTTTTAACATTATAGCATCAAGCCATTGTACAGCATGTTACATGATAGTTTTCCCTATAGTATATGTCTGATATCAGAAATGAAATTTTATAATCCTGTTAACAGAATTCCGGTTTGTTTTCACAGGCAGCCGAAAACGAACACTAGAAGAAGATGATGAATTTGGGAGTATGCAGGTTCAGGCAGCGCAGAACGGATAGACAGTGCTTTAAAGCTTAGCTGCGTTGAATTTTTTTTTGTTTGTTTGTTTGATTTACATTTTTATGGGATTTAAAACTGTAAATATTGTGAATTTTTTTTCTTTTTTTTTTTTTGTAAAAACAGAAGCGGGAGGGGGGAGGGAGGGGTTGTTCCTCAAAACGAGGAACATTTATCTGTTTTGGGGAATTCTTTTTTTGAGCCGTATGCACTGATGTTTTTGCAGTTTTATAATATTTAACAAATTTTTGCATTTGCAGTGGGACAGTATTGCAATAATGCTCTTTTTGATACTTGAAACTACTCTTATTTTCGCTAGATGAATGCATTTGCGCGAGGGAAAGTGAAAGGAATAATGAGAACGGTGCATCAGTGGGGAAAGAGTTGAATGGAAAAAAGATCGATGCTTTTTGCGACAGAATTAACAACCTACACAATAAAGGAAAAAGATGGCCGAATCGTTCAGGAACTTTTGTCTTTGTTTCACACGTGCAAAGATTTTATCACCAGAATTCACTAGTAAATATTCCTACTACCGGATGCCATAGTAATAATCCGTGTTGTATGAAGTACCCAAAAGCTACACGAGTAAAAGAACAGGTATTTTGTTAGAATTACTCAAGTAAATGTTAGTCATCTGCACAGCATGACACACATTAGATAAGTAGTACAGTATATTAACCACGTAGCTTATAACAAGTTAAAAAAGTTTTTTCTAAACTAAAACTTACCTCAACGTGTTTCTTCAGGTTTGACGGTGAGTTTTTGAACGCTAGTATTTCGGTTTCTTTCGGCACACATAAGAGGCACTTCATTCGGTATGAAGAATCCTTCACGCCGAGAAAGTTAAACATGTCTTGTAGATATGGTCATGGCTGGTCCTCCTCTAAGTTATTTGATAACGGAGGTGTTGTAGAAGCAGTACTGGGTGTTTGGGCAGCGTCACTACTGCTACATGATGCTGCAGCTATGCTCTCCAC
>JAOTRN010000002.1:1224077-1235358 GCA_028566695.1 Bagroides melapterus
CATATAACCGTATAACCCGTGGAAAACAGTTATTAGTAGTAGACATTAGTATGGTTATTTGGTTATTATTAACCAAGTGTGAAAAAAAAACCAAAAACATTTTTTCTTTAATTACTAAGACGAACTACTTCAGGTTTTAGTCATGTACAGCAACATAAAGGCAGTAGCGAACACGTTACACATCACCTGTGTCTGTTCTCCATTCATTTCACAAACATAATGTAATTCAGACGGTTACTTACTCAAACATACGTCGATCAGAAGCGAGGTTTGGTTTATACTTCAAATGTTGTAAAAGTGTGTACGGATGCAGTGAGGGAATGAGTGAGTGAGAGGAGCTACGGAGCGCCGCACTTCCGCCTACGTCACTACGGGCGATGGGCAATGACGTGGCACACAAACGCGAGGGGGCGAGTCCCGGACATCAACAGTATAAACACTCGGCTGTGTTTCAATCGGCGAGCATAAACTTTGTGCACATGCACACTCATTTTTTTACATTGTAAAAGCGAAGGCTATGGGTATAAGCTAACAGTTAGACGTAGATGCATTTGGAATGTGGTTATACGTCATCGGGTTTAACGTGATGTAAAGGTACTCGTTTAATAAAAAAAAAGATACTCGTTTAGTCTCATGGAAATCTTGTGTAGTCGTTTATTATTTCCGCACCAATAAACCTGCAGGATGTGTTGCCAAGTTCCTTATTATGTTGGCGAGAAGTCAGGTTATTTTGTTGACTATACAGTTGATTCTGGGTGGCGTTTTCCTCTAAAATATAAATCTCCATTTTGCTCTCCACGTGACTTTGATTTTCCCTATTAACTGGCATGAGAAAAAGTTCAAACACATATAATGGTTTCTGATTAGATAACCAGATTATTTTACGGCACTGGAACAATTAAGTCCATTCACTTTCAATGTGTGACTAAAAAAAGGACAAAAATAAAATAAAATACCTGGACAAATACATAGACAGTTCTTGAGAACAACGTAGATTTTTTGTATAATTTTTTTTATACGTAGCATATAAAATGATCATTGCACATGTGATCATGGATTATAGTTGAAGTGGCATTTTGTGCAAGTTGTGCAGTGAGAGACTAGAAGTGAGAGCTCTACAAGACCTTTTATGTGCTCCAGGTGACGTGGTTCAATACGTCAGGGTTGGTTCACATCCACGGACCTCTGAAATGCTTTTGCATTGATTGTCCCATTTCCCAGGAGCACAGACCGTCCCTAAGTCATGTCCTTTAACCTTAGCATCATCTGTGTGTAGATATGGCCTTGTATGCTAACAGAATACTTAGACACCAGAGGGAGTAAAGTGGCTTTTCTTTATTTACTGTCCCAGTGCACACATACTCTGTCTTCACCAATTAAAAATTAAAAATACCAGTGTCCTATCTGTGACTCCAAGATGGCCAGCGAGACCTTGGTTATTTGACCCAGACCCATTAATTCAACTTTGTGAGACAATTCAGACATCTTAGTGTCAAAATACTGACTAACCCAAGTTTAGTATTGTCCTTTAATATTGTGCTAAATACAATTATATAGTAAGTGAGAAACCATTTCTAAAATAGACCTCTTGCTCACATCAACATGGAGTTTGGAGTAGGGGCTTTTTTTTTTTTCAGGTTCTTAATGGTGGATGAGCATACTTTGGTATCTGATGCCTTCAAGTACTTCACCAGCCTTAACTGTAATTCAGCAATCACATTTGAGTCTGTCTGGGACATATTTAAGAACACATATACATGCAAGTGGTTAAAAACTGAACAGAATTCACCAATATAGATACAAGACACAGGAAGTGACCAGTCTTGGGTTAGTAATTTTTATCCAAATAGCCAAATATCCAGTAACCAAAATCTAACCAAGTGTGAAAAAAGGATGAAGGTAAAAGTGTCAAATAAACAGGAACGTTCTCTGTCTAGCTTTCGGCGAAAGGATCCAGAGAAGTTAGTCAGGACATAAAAACTAGCAGTGGTACACATAGCAATAACAGTTATTCCATAATTCATCTTCAGTTACCGGCGCTGCACGCCAACAGACAGTAGGTATTGAATGAAACGGGAAATGGCTCAGCTCACAGCAGGGGGGAAAAAAACTGCCTGGCAGAAAGCTGATATAATAGTTCACATGACTCCGGTACGGATCGTTGCTTTGAGTGGAGGATATAACTCGAGGAGATGCAGCGGGTCTGTTCTTAATGGCCAGACTATGAAACCGAATCTCTATGTCTAGTCATACCACATCCGTAGTTTTGGAACAAAGGTAAAGTCTTAAAAAAGGAACATGGGCTTTTATAAAAAGTGCTCATTTTAAGACTTTTTAAGTGCTTTATTTTCATAGTTTGCTATATTTAAGCCATTAAAAAAAATAGAAACATCTGAAATTATTTGATTGTTAAATTATTCCAAATGAATTCAAATTATTACACAAATTATTAAATAATACAAATTACAAATACAAACAAACAAATAAGATTTGTAAATTATTTTGCTTATTAGATTATTAGATACTTTTGACTTATTAGCTAGCTGGTAAAGTTTATTAGCTAGTCATATTTTTAAAATTAGTTTGATAAAATTTGCTAACTAGGCAATTTTTTTTCTTTTTTCTTTTTGATAATATGCCATATGTAATTAATAAACCAATATGTTCTAAGATTTGTTTGACACGTAGACATGTTTCTTTTTACATGAAAAACCTTTTTTGTATTTATGAGCCTGTTTTCCCTTAAGATAAATTCACAGTCAAATCTAAACAATTCATCCGAGTTGCCTTAACATTAATTTTGAAAGTTATCTAGTTTTTTTAATAGTATCCTAAATTACCTAGCTTTGTTTAGTTTTAATTCTGTTGCTAATATTGAAAATTAGCTAACCAGAAAACCAAATTCTAGGATCGTCTGATTTGTAGTCAGCCCTGCAGACTTCCCAGTAACCAATTATAAGCTTTAAAGATGCACCCATAATGTGATTTTACTGACTCATTACATTGGCATAATCACGTACAGCAGTTCTGTCAGCTCTGCATCCAAAGACACGGATCAATGATGGCATGTGGTGGGACCTACAGAGCCAGAGACCTCCTGCTGATTTAATTATCGTCTCTCCACCATTCTTAAGAAGAGCTGAATGAATGATGGTCACATGATATTATCTTCCAGACAGAGTGAGTCAGCTGATTATATATAGTCTACAAGACAGACGAGAATAGCCTATACGCTTGGTTTCGTAAATGAACCTTAAACCTCATTAAATGCCATAAACGTGCCATTCGGGAGGTGTTAAGGCTTCAGCACAAAGGAAAGTGCTCATAAAAAGAGGGCGAGGCATTGTACGGTTGTCATGTTCCCGTTTGACTACACAGCGGAATAAAATATTCATGATGCCAGTGGAGGCTCTGTTGTTCATTAGATCGATGGCGGCATAATAGCTGGCATATGTGAAACCTCCTTGGCCCAATTTCCTCCACTGCCAAGATAAACTGTGCCACGTTAATGGGCATACTGAGTTACGGCGACTTCCTGGGCGTAGCTGGTTCACGTGCAGATCAGAGACAAGGATGCGTTTTACGATGACAAGGGAAGATTTGTTCTTCCTGTAGTCTGACACCTAAGAAATCATCCTTAGTCTAGCTTTTTCAGTGGAGATGCATGCCTACGCTTGAATTTTATTCTAAAATATTTAATTCATGAACCCTTAAGAAGTAACTATCACAAAGGGTAATAAGTTTAATTAAAATATTAATATGTAATTAAAATATAACTAAATGATAAAATAAATAACAAACAGTATATTTTAAATATATATTTCTATTTTATTTTTAAATAAATAAAAAGCTTTTTTTATTACATTTTTTATTCATTTATTTATGTTCATTGAGCTCTATCAAAATGAAACCGTATCCATCTATTGTTGTTCTACTCTGGCTTTCCCGGAAGCCAAATAATATGTGAGTATAGAAATGAATAAGTAATAAAGTATGGATTAGTGGGTCCAGGATCCTATTATGTGAGCCGATTGAAATTAAATAAATATCTTCATACGAAAGGAAATATTGATTTTAGAGTAGGTTAGATTTTGGAACAGTTCAAACATGACTCTTTTTATACTGACCGGGTCCATCCGTTTAAATTTTATCTATTTTATCAATCTATTCATCTATCCATCCAAATATTCCTTCATTCATACATCCTTCTGCCAGTCTATCCAACCATTCACTCCATCCATCCTTCCTTCCGTTCTATTCTTTCAACCTTTTAACCATCATTCCATTGATCAATCCATCCAACCATCTTAACATCCAGTCATTCATACATCCATCCAGCCAAGCATCCATTTGTCCATGCATCTGTTCATCTGTCCGTCCATCCATCCATCCATCCATCCAAAGACACATGAATTTTTTTCATCCAAGCAACTATTCATCTGTCCATCCATCCAAAGTTCCATTAATTTGTCCATTCATCCATCCATCCATGTAAAGACACATTGATATTTACATCCATCCATCCATCCATCCATCCATCTATCTATCCATCCATGTTTCCATCAGTCCATCAGTCCATCCAAAATATCCATTCATTTAACCCTTCATTTATCCATCTATCCTTCCAACTGTCTATCCAAGCATCCATTCATTCATCCATCTGTCCATCCATCCATCCAAAGACCCATTCATTTTCTCACCCATCCATTTATCTTTCTATCCAGCCAACAGTCCATCCAAAAATCCATTCATGTTTCCCTTCAGTTATACATCTATCATTTCAACTGCCTATTTAAGTATCCATTCTTTCATCCATCCATGAATCCATCCATTCCTCTATGTATCCATCTGTTCCTTTTTCCTTATTGAGCAACACAGTAGCTAATAAATAAACAAATATTGTAAATACAAGTTCACTATTTTGCACTCCATGTCTAAATCACACATTCTCCTTAATTTTGCTCTGAGATTTCCGACATTGTAGACTGCAAAAAGCATCTCTTGGGATGTGAATGTGTTTGTTTTTTAGCTACATTTGAGCAAAACCAAAGAACTTTAGATATCAAAATATGTCACCTGATTGACTCCATCTGGACAAAATGGTATGGAACTGACACAACCTCTTTTAGCCTCTTGAGATGCCCAAATGTGTGTTAATACAAAACAATTGCATGAATATTTCATTGCCATAAGGAAGGTTGTCAAACATGAGACCTGATGGCAGGAAAAAAAAGCTTGAATATGACATCACCTAATTACCCCTAGGTCCAGAGGAGTTATTGAATTGATCATGGAGGCCTTTTAGCCGGCTGTCCTTCAAGCTTTGATATCCGACACTGAGAAGGTTTTTTTTTAGGCTTCGGTACTGGAAATGGCATCTGAGACCTGGACGATGGTCGTGACAGCTAATGGGCGAGCAGAAGGACAGAGCAGGACTGGCCGGATGTGCGCAGGCTTTGAGGAAGGCTCATATCGATCAGAAAATCAATAAATCAAGCGCTCAATGCTGGTTAAGAGCTCCTTCCGTTTCCGTCCTAACAAGATTGTCTGGGTAAATTAACGGCTGCTGCTGTCGACTCATTAGAAGACGGACTGGTGGCTAAGCAAGGCTAAACTGGAGCTATAAAAAAAACAAAAAAAAACACAAATGTACCATAACCCATGTTACGTAGACAACACAAAGACTCATATATAGGTATTTGACTTGGTCTGTTGGAACATATTTACATTTATGGCATGCTGGGAACATTTTAACCACTGAGTTGCCACTTCCTGTATACAGTACACTATACAGTATGTACATTGTATATGTGGACATTTCAGGGGTTAACGTGACACTGTGGATATGCTTTACAGCTAGAAAGTAAACCCTAAGGTTATAACTCAACACTGAGTTTAGTGTTAATTAATTCAGCTTTAAAAAATAAGCCTAAAGCTGTTCAAAATGTAACCCTTTATGCTTAGTGCTCCGTTAGAGTTAACGATTTAATGCTGTAGAAGTTAAAAATGAGTTTGTCATTTAAATTATAGCTTGGGCAGCAGTCAAATCAAAAACTAGTCCAAGACCATTTATTTAAAAAAAAAAAAAAGTCTGTCATGTTACCAAGAAACAAAAAACCAACAACTTTCCTGTATATTGGAATCTTAAAATGACAGCCTTAACTTTATCTGTTATAAATCACTGACGCTGGAGACTCCTTCCTTAAATGCTACAGAATGTAATAACAAGGTAACATTTGAAGTGTATTAATATAAACCTGTGATTTGCCTTACAGCCGGAACTACTTTCAGAGCTGTTGTTATTTAAAAAAGGGACAAACATTCATATTTAAGAATGAATAGATTCCTATAAAGATTGTAGACTGTATTTCCACACTTTAGCTGTTAATTTTGTGTGTGTGTGTGTGTGTGTGTGTGTGTGTGCTGTGCCTCCTGCACTCTCATTGAAGGGTCAGTGTGTCTCTGAGGAATTGCTCCATGAGAGCTCTTTAAAGGCGAGACTATCTCTCTCTGTGCTCATTATACTCTCGCTGCACAGCTCACTACTCACACACACTCGCACACACTCACACAGCCTCGCACACTAGGAGAGCTGCTTAACGCCATGGGACAGTTCACAGCCTAAGGACTAAATATTAACAACTTCCATTTTACACACCATTGTTGAGTTTGAAGGTAAGACTTTTTTATTATTATTATTATCGATTTAGGGACATTTTGCTATTTATATTATTTGCGGATTTGTTTTCTGTTTTTATTTGAAAGAATTAAAGCTGCATTACCTATAGCTTTACCAAAAATATTTCTTGTTCTTCTTGTTCATTTTAAAAACATTTGTCTGTTTCTCTTTATTGGGAAGCTAGAAAAGAAATCATATTAAACACATTTATAGATCATTTCAAATGTTAAATAATTTGTAAGAATTACTTTTTTATTCGATTTCTGGTTAAAAAAAACCCTAGCCTGCTTATTTTTTCCTTTTATATTGAATTTGTTCATTGTAGATCAATGAAACATGTATTAAAGTTATTATTAAAGTTTACCATAGAGGGTATTTCTTGAGGGATTTTTTTTTTTTTTTTTGAAATCTGACTAACAACTTTGAAATATTAAAATATTATTATCATTGTTGTTGTTTTTATTCACTATGCATTAAACTGCTCTCTAGATTTGATTTTGTCCTCTAATCCTTTGCAGCACGTGAAGCAAATCTTCCACATTATGTCAGAGAAGAAATCCAGACCCTCAGACGCACGTCCCAAGAACCTGCGTAGCTGGAGTGTGGACAGCTATATCCGGAGCGTTAAGAAGCGCTCTCGTGGTCCGCGCCATGATGCCCCTGTAAGAGGAGTAGAGGACGGAGACGCGCCGGATGAGCAGAATGTCCGCTCAACTTCCTGTCCCCAGAGACGGAGGGAAAGGAAATGCAGCTGCACGGCTATCGGAGACGGAGACATAGACTCCGTGTGCAGAAAAGCTCTGTCTCGACGATCTCTCAGACAGAAGTTCCAGGATGCAGTGGGGCAGTGTCTCCCTCTACGTGGCCACCATCATCATCACCACCACCACCACCATCACCACCATCATCACCAGAGCGGCTCGTCACGCCCGTTCTCGGTGCTCCTGTGGTCCAAGCGCAAGATTCACGTGTCTGAGCTCATGGAAGACAAGTGTCCCTTCTCTCCGAAGTCCGAACTGGCGCAGTGTTGGCATCTTATCAAGAAGCATGGCACACATCAGAACGCATCGTTAGTCCTTGAAGATCACAAAAGCAGAAGGATGTCCACGTCTCCGTCCACCTTTATTTCCTGGGAGGAAGTCAGTTCTAACGGTGCTTCCAGCTTGACCGATTGGGACTCGTCCTTTATTCACGGAGCTCCCCAGTGTTGCGCACACGCCGACTGCATCTTAGTGCCTGATCTTCTTCAGATCAACAACAGCCCTTGTTACTGGGGTGTCCTAAACCGCTTCGAGGCCGAGCAGCTCCTAGAAGGCCAGCCTGAAGGCACCTTCCTGCTCCGAGACTCAGCCCAGGACGACTACCTGTTCTCGGTCAGCTTCAGGCGCTACAGCCGCTCTCTGCACGCCCGCATAGAGCAGAGCGGCAAACGATTCAGCTTTGACTGCCGTGACCCCTGTATGTACAGAGACGTGAGCGTCACAGGTCTGCTGAAGCACTACAGCGATCCAGCCACGTGCCTGTTTTTTGAGCCGCTCCTGTCTCGGCCCCTGCCCAGGAACTTCCCCTTTTCCCTGCAGCATCTGTGCAGGGCGTTGATCTGTAGCTGCACTACGTATCAGGGCATTGAGACTTTGTTCCTGCCTCAAACACTCAGGGATTACCTCAGGCAGTACCACTTCAAATGTGACGGGGCTTGCGATGTATAACGAGCAAACGGACTCGTGTTAGAATTGTAAGGAACGTAGCATCTTGAGTGGTGTCATTTTTTTATCAGAAGTACACACATGCAAAATGGCGACGTTAAAGCCTTCTCTCAGAGTCTGAAAAAGCATTATCGTCCCAGGTTTTCTGGGTGGGACAAAGGTCTTCCATTCTACAATCAATCTGGGCTTCTATTAGCTCATTGATACAAGACAGGGTAGTAATAGTAACAGAATTATCATTACAGCTACAAAAAAATGAACAAAAATTAACATAAAAAAGTTCCTGTGATTTCATACACTCTCAGAAATAAAGGTACCAAAGTCTACTATATCTTGGTTTTGCTGTTGTACCACCCTTTGTGTTACGTACATAAAGTACATAATTAAGCCTCAAGGACTACTGACGTACTTTAAATACACACCCTACAGGGCTAAAACACGTATCTAAGGAAAGATCAGGAAACCACTTGGTATCTTTATTTTTGATAGTGTGTATGCAGGATTTGTTTATTTTCCTGCTACACTTATTATTGAAAATGTCTCCCGAACAATCAAAAAATATATTTGCATAAATGCATATTCCGTTTTAATGCTCGTAAGAAGCTTTAACTCTCTTTTCAATTAAATGAATTCCATCTCATTTATCAAACCAAAGTGGAACACCGTTCAGCGCGACACGAGCAGCAATTTGAAGAGAAGAGATGGAAACACATTTGGTCCCGGATGCACCGGTATCTGACGTGCGATATTAGAGATAATGTGATGGGGAGCTGGCGCCGACTAAATTGGGAAAAATCTCTAGAAAGCCACTGGCTGGAAAACGTCTTCCTGATGGTCATTTTGAATGATCGAGTACAAAAGGACAGGAACGAGCATGCAGACATCCTGGAAAAACTGGATCCCTTTAGTCTATTGTATCTGTATAGCACTTAGGGTACTTATTGATACGGTCCCAAAGCAGCTTTACAGAAATCTGGATGTAGATTTATATCTATATTGACTAAACCAGGGGCAACTTTAACAAGTCACCTTGACACACCTTTAATGCACATTTAAAGTGTGTATATTTAAACCATTAAGTAGTAGTTAGATAACTCATAAATCATTTGAGAGGCTTCCTGGTTTTACATTGATGGCATTTAGAAGACACCTTTATAGAGAGTTCTCTATTGTCACATATACATTACAGCAGTGTTATATTCTGTTCTACACATATCCCCACTTTAAAAGTTGGAGCAGAGCTCAGGGTCGGCCATGATACAGCTCCCCTGGAGCAGGGAGGGTTAAGAGCCCTGTTTAGAGGCCGAGCAGTGGCAGCTTTGTGTTCTTTGGATTAAAGCTCTCAACCTCATCAATAGTCCTGAGCTACCATGTCCCCACACTAATACAGGTGCTTGGGAAAACCCTTCTATTTTGGTTTGTTTATTGGTTTAATTGCACAAAAGCCATGTGGAAGTTTTCTCCATCTATATCCACTCCCCAATTATATTTAAACCTTTTCAAAATTACTCCCTGCCTTTTTGCAGATTTTGCACTTATACCCCATATAAAAAGATGTTGTAAAGTATAATGTCTGATATTCTATGTATACCGTGTATATGATCTGAACTCTCTGGCTGATCCTTCTAATGAGACGGAACGGCCATGTTTTCTTCACGATGACACTTTGAAGACATTCTCCACACACACAGAAAGGTGTTTGGAGCAAATGGACATGTCAGTTTTATCATATAGCTGCCTACTACTTCATCACCCTTTAAAGGAAGTTATTTAAATGGACCATATTGTTAACCGATTCCTCAGTCTCAGAATAACGTGTATTAGCTCACAATTTTCAATAAACACTGCCTATGAATACGGACCCGTTAATGTGAGTGAATTGTATTTTCCTTGTAGTGCTTCTATTAAGTAAGGATCGATTATAGACTGGAAAGTCATCCTGATGCATTTTTAATTAGGTTTCTCAATCCTGCATTCATCCACACAAAGGGCTTAGTTCATCAAACTGTTTGGACTTCAAACGTGCATGAAAATTTATCAAAAAAAAACCCTTCACGATCTGTCTTTGCCACCCAGGGAATCAACATGCACAGGTTCATATCACCAGTAAGGATCAGAGACATTGGCCACCATCAAAAAGACTGTTTATTGCCAAATCTGTAATAAACAAAAAAATTTATTTCTCTCAGACGACCAACAAGAATCGACAATGTCATGTGGCAGGTAATTTAAGCCTTCAAACACAGGCAGTGGATCAGACTCACTGTAGGAGCATCCCACACCCACGTGAAGGTGGAAAACACACTGAGGAGGACACCACCACCCAAGAAAGAACCCCCTGTGCTCAGAATATGAAGGTACTTTGACCGGTAGCATTAAAAAAAAAAAAAATAAAACACCCTTCAAAGAAAATACAAATGAATTAAACGAATAAATCAAAATAATTAACAGAATATTAACAAATATACAAAAACATACAACGGAAAACTCAAGTTAACCGAAGCGGCGTATTTGACAGATGTATGTGGAAACAGAACTGTCGTATACAGGAATCAGAACAGCACGGCAGACCAGCGTGAACATGGTCTCCGACGTAGAGAGAAATTGCAGGCCTTCACACGGAACCAACCATGTTGGACTATAAAAAAAAAAGCTATTGAGCAGCTATTTCTTGCCAAAATTCAGGCTCTCAAAGCAGCTTCAATGTCCACAGCCGGCTCATAATGATCTTGTAGCGAAGATTAAGATAAAAAGTAGCTGTCGAAAGCGAAAGCACCAGCACCAGCACCAGCACCAGCACCCTACACAAACCGGTGTCTCTTACCACCACCGGGATCCACAGCGAGTTCGTAGCGTAACGACGCCCGGATCTACCGACAGTGACCAACACGAGTGG
>JAOTRN010000002.1:1274109-1289320 GCA_028566695.1 Bagroides melapterus
GTGTTTGTGTGTGTGTGTGTGTGTGTGTGTGTGTGTGTGTGTGTGTGTGTGTGTGTGTGTGTGTGTGTGTGTGTGAAATTCTCTCTTACCTGCCTGCTGGAACATGGCCATGGTGTGCGGGTTGGTGTGGACGGGTAGCGAGCGCGTCCTTTGTACAGAACTGTGGGTGCGACTGGGCATGCTGTTACTGCCGCCTGGGTTAGCAAACCATAGACCCTGCACAACACGCGCACATACACACACACACACACACACACACACACACACAATGAACATAACATCTCCATTCCACGTTGCACAGCAGCGAGCGAGAGAACATACAACACAAGGAACAGTTTTGTATAGAACCTAAAATGGCATCTTGCGTGTATGGAACCCTAAACAGAATTCTTTATATACAGCCATTAATAAGGTTTCAGTGAAAAAAATCGAAGTGCGATGATTCTTTAGGGAATCATTTAGGGCATTTTTCTTGTACTAATTTCACCTTCTTTCAATTATAGCTCTGTTTTAATAGAAAACTTTACTCGTGCTCCAAGGGTTCTAGTTCAGGAGGAGTCAAGACCTCCACAGAGAGGAAATAACACTGTACAACAATACAGTATGACAACAGCTGATACGGGAACACATCGTCATCCTGAGACAAAAAAAACTCCTGAGTATTCTTAACCTTTCTCTCTTTTTCCTTTCTTTTATCTGTGTGTGTGTCTCTCTCTCTCTTTCAATCTCTTTCCCTTACTCGGCCCTCTGGTACAGGGAGGCAGGGAAAAACAGGAAATGCCTATGCACTGTTCTCACTGCCTCTCTCCCTCTCTCTCCTCCTTTTTCTCCTCCTCTTGCCTTCACCATGCTGCCTCCCATTCGTTCTTCTCCCTCGCTATGAGTCATCCTCATACATACACACACACACACACACACACCCCTAACCCACAGACATGAATCGGTTGGAACTTCCTCCCATTGTACAAACGTAGGAAAATGTTTCAGCAGCGTGCGCACATACACTCGCACTGGAAAGACAAGCTAACACACACTGCGTTTCCATAATAATTCCTTTACATGAATCAACAATACGAAAACTTCCATTTCAGCATCGATGTGGAATTTGCGGAATGCAGCAAATCGCCTGAAGTTCCAGTTAAAGTTAGGTCTGTGGTATATTGTCCCAATAATTCAAGGCCCCAGTTTATCTGATCGTCGTCGATCAAACGCCTGAGCCTTTGTTCACACAAGCAAGTAAGAAAGTGACAAAGGACAAGCAACATTTGAATTAGGATTTTCTTAATTCTATGCAAATTATGTATGACGCTGTAAAGCGACAAATCCAAACGATCAACTTAAAGGATTTTTAAGTTCTTGGACCAATCCTGTGCTCCCGCGTGCTTTGATGTTTCTCCAGTTTCACAGTTAGCACTAAATTAGTTCACTCGTGTGTGAGTGTGTGTGTGTTTGTGTGTGTACCTGTCTGCCCTGCTTCAGGTTGGTGGGTGTGTTGTTGGAGCTGCGTGGTGTGTGTGTGTGTGTGAGCAGCCCGGTTGTGCCTAGCAGGCCGAGCCGGGGCGCAGGAAGACTCCGCGATGGCACCGGAAACTGACGCAGGTTCCTCCGGGAACACACACTGCTGCCCACACACACAGCACTGGGAAGGGAGTTGGACTGACCAAAACCACGACTGCTGCAACACACAAGCATACACACACGCAGGTTAGCATGACATGCCACTGCAATGACATCATGATAAAACTGAGGAATCTTGTGGGAACTGTGTGCTCGTGTTAGGACTTGCAGTGGTGAAGAGGGGGAGTACGATTACCATTTCATATTTCAGACATTGTGTCGGAGTTTCCACACTTTGACAGAGCCTTCAGGTACTGATTCATGTTTAAAAGAACACAGTGTAAATCGTTAAGTGTTTAATTATACCGAACGCTTTGGGGTTTATATTAAACCAATAGTAGAGTCTGTAGGAAAAATGTAAAGAATGTGAAAATAGAAATCTAATAAACCTAATAACTAATCTAATAAGAGCTGAAGCTGTTGTAAATGTTCTACAAAAAATCTCGACCGAGTTACAAAAGTCCTCACTTGCATATGTTGACCAGTGCTAATCAGCTGTAAATTAGCAAGCATGCTTATGAGGCGTTGACATTTCATGACATACACAAAAAAATTCAGATCGAGACACAATGCCGTGTGTGTGTGTGTGTGTGTGTGTGTGTATTCTACTGAGCAGAAATGATTGACAGCTTCAGCCTGCATGCAAAAATAAACACAACAGTGCAAGCTCTTTTGCTTGCTAGAGTCAAAGACATAAATGATGAAACATGTTTCTGATAATAAGTGTATGGAAGGGGCAAGCCACAACTTCCTACATGTAAGTGTTACTCCTGCCTAGTCCCGATAACGTGCACTGTATCGTCAAGCACGTCGTTAAAACACATTATAAAGCAGACATGGAGAAAAGTGAGGGTGTGAATACTTTTGAACACTTAGTCAAAGGGAGCCGCGCACATTACATTACCTCCTCTGCTGACGGTATCCACTCATGTCCACCAGGAGAGGTTTCCGTGGAAACGAGCGTACTAGCTTCTGCACCTGCTGCCTCCATGACGACAGTCTCTTTTTCTGTGTCTCTGTGAATGCCTGAGAGACAAAAGAGGGCGGAGTCACAAAAGGTGATGACCCCTAAAAAACCCATTATGTAAAAACAAAAAGTTTTTTCCACTGCAAGTCTATTCATTTATTTTTAAATAAGTGGTAAATGTTAAATATATAAGAATTTTTAAAATGACCTCATGGAGTTCACACTTATTGATGAGCTGCAGATAGGAACTGATGTTCTCCTCATCCGGCCGAGACACCAGCAGCTGCGTGCACACTGACACACACACAAAGTTATACATGCAGATTGAGTGCAGCTCAGAGACTGAGTAACCTTTATAAGCTGCATGATAATCTATTTAAACCACACATTAAATGCACACAAAGGTGCCGAGTACATCGCACTCATGCTGCATTTGTTTGATACCTGTCCTACCTGTCTGTATCTATCTATAGATGTCTATCTACCTGTCTGTATCTATTTATATATATATATTTATTTAAATATATGTTAGATCCAGAGTTGGGTGTACATTGTTTTACAAAAAGGAATTAAAGAAATACCTCAGATATTATATAGTAATTCAAAGACACTTTCACAGAAAAACTGTCTGTCTAAAATAACAAGAACTGCAGCTTTTATTTAAAATCCAAAATGTTTAGATATGATTACTAAGGTTTTGCAATCATGAATTAGTTTTGTCAGTGGAGAGTCCTCACTAGAATTGGAAAACAAACATGTTTGTTTATATGTACCTTTGCCCATGACGCGCGTGAACTGAGCCGGAATGTCCCCCTCTGCTATGAGTGTGGTGCTGCTCTCAGCTTCCCCTCCGCTCACACACACTCCAGTGGCTGCGCTCTTTCCCTCAGCACTCAGTAGGGGGCGCTGTGGAGACTCAGTCGTACTGTTGAACACTTTAATTGGTGTCCCGATGATATAGTGGAGCTCTTGCAAAGGAGAACGCAGATTCCCGCCTTCCAACACATCCTGAGAGAGAGAGGGGTGACAAAATGAGATGATTATAGATAAAGAAAACCTAACACACAGCAAAAAGCTTCAATTACGTGAGAGAGATCAGTAAAGAGAAGTGACGGTTATCGTGGCTGATACACACAAAATGAAGTCAAAGAGTGTGAGCAAAAGACAAATTCCCAGATGTGAGTATAATTGGTTTTCAAGGTCACAGCCAGCTGCATTATTTATTTTTGGTGCGTCCATAAATTGTCGATGAGCCTCAGTCAGGTGTCGGGATATTTCTGCCGTGTAATGAGGTGCAAAATGACATGTGGTGATGAAGTTCTCCTGAAAATACATGCATGTTTTCACCTATGGGGCCTTGACCAACCTCGAAGAGCTTTCCTGCTTCCAGTTGAACAGATCGACATACACAACATGAAGAGTCCCTGTTTTCTGATCGTGTTTGAAACACTGGCCGGTAATTTGACCAGAGAGTCAGAGAATTCTGTGTCTGAATTTGTTCCCTAGTTATTATAATATCTCTATTATAATACCTCTACAAGGGTCAACAGATGGCATTCTCGGTCCCATGTCCATTACAACACCACTAGCCATTCATGAGGATCTGTGAGCTCATGTATGTATGTGCAAGAGGTTTGAGTGTACTTTCCTCGAAGTGAGTTACTATAGATTGCCTTGTGATGAAGCACGGGTTTAAAAAAAGATATCTACATCTAGTTTTGCTTGTTTTGGAAGAGGCACCTGTTAGCCTTTAGTTAAAATTTTAAATAAAAACAGCAGCAGGAATAGTATTATTAGTGGTTAGATAAGAATAAGACCATCTGAGACAGACTTCATTTATTTGGGACCTCTGATTAATAATTCAGACGCTGACAAACATCCGATCCCTTTTTATACAGCAATAGTATAAAAGGCAAGGAAAGAGAGAAGAAATTAAGAGAAGACGAACCTTTTCCAGAGAGCGCAGCATGTTCTGCCTCTCTTTCAGTTTCTGGATGCTGATGATGATCTTATGCCGCGCTCCTTTGGTAACGCTCTGTTTGAGAGATTGTAATGTTGATTGCGACAGATACACTCAGATCATTTTGATATTACAAAGCACTGTAATAGAGGATAATGTACACAATTCTCAATTCTGATTGGTCAGAAGGTGTTTAATATAACAGCAGCTCTGACAGCAGTTTTGGCAAATTAATATTAAACACTAAAGGTACGTCCTATATGGCCTACACATGCACTACAGCATTTTGTGGTATCTTCACACTGACGGAAACTACCAGTTGCTTATGCTGGATCAAATGATGCTCTATGACACTCCAGCGTTCAAGACATCTTACAAATCGCATTGCATCAAATGGTTCCAGAACAATAATCAGTGACCACGTGGTGTGATGCAATTTGTAAGATGTCTTTAACGCTTAAACGCACTACCACACCCGCTCACCTGTGCCTCCAGCTGTTGCTCTGTCAATGACATCATCTCCTCATAGGTCATAGTGGAGAAGAGACCGGCATATTTATGCAGACGAAGACTCTTCAGCCATGCTGGAACGTCTGTGGGCAAGAACACACAACCCTAGGGTTTAGGTAACTATCAAAGGAATTCTAGAAACCACCTCAAATTATTGATCACCAGCAGTGCAAACTTGAATGTCCTTAAAAGAGTAGTCTGGTTTTGTGAATTTATCTGGTTAACAAAGACAGTTCCCTCACCCCTCATGCCGCTCCCCTCCTCACTAAAAGAGCTCCGTAGTGCCATGCCCATGCCCGAGCTGTCTTCTAGGTGCTCGCTGCCACCGCTCCCTGATGATGCCACGCTGCTCTGAGGGGACAGAGGGGCGTGGTCAGGGGTGAGAGGCGCCCCCCGTCCCCGCAGGTCCTCCTGCGAGAGCCAGCCGTGTCCCAGAGGCTGATTGGACGAGCCGCTCATCGGAGGAGTGAGCGAGACGGAGCGCTTCAGGGGACTGTGCTGACCCGCAGACTGTAGGACTGCGCACACAAACACATTTTGCTAACCAGAATTGAACCTAAGCTATACCTCGTCATGGCAAAAAAATCTTTTTTTTAATATGAATCAACTTCATAACGGTTCTTGGCGTGCATATGTATAGATTCAAACAAAACAGACAGTTCAATTAAAAACCATAACAAAGACATGCAAATTTCACACAGGTCTCTGAACAGCGCTTGTAGTTATATCAGTAGTCCGATTACAGATGTGCGCACCGTCTGGGTTAACTCCTCCCTATACCCATATGTCAACTCTAAATGTGACTGCTGTATCATTGCATTTGTTAATTTGCTAACGAGTACTTTCTTTGAAAAGATGGGACTTATTCAGGTCTGTTCTGAGGCATCAAGCCCACTGGAGCTCATACGAAGCAAGGGTATAGGGCAGGTGGCAGAAGGGGGCAGGAGAGGATGAAAAACCTATAAGCAGTAGAGTAGAGGTTTGTCCTATGTATAGGCTTTCCACGACTGGTTTTAAAATAGGTGCCCAGCTAACATTACACGCTCCAGTCCCTAAATATTAGCCATTTCCCCTAAATACAGACCCCACAAAAGCCTACCTTACAAGGGAAGGGAAGGAATGGCATGCGTTGCTCAGCTGGGGACAAACTACAGACGTGGAGGTGTGGAAGAGTCTGTTTGTCACGGTGTGGCAAGGAGGAGATGAGATGCCAAGCTAAAAATTGAAATGATGCATCTGACTCTTAATATAACAGGTTATGGAACAAGCCACTGGAACAGCTGTCGTCTTTACCTATTATTCGTCTTTTATTCCCTAGCGATTTTTTTTTATGATGTTTGCACAGTATGTTTAACTCATTCTGTAAAAAGGAAAATGATACTTTGCGGACTGAAGGTCTGTTTGTGGTCAGCGACGGAATGACAGGAGGTACAAAAAAACAAAACAACAACAACAAAAAAAACATTTTTGTGCTGCTCAGACTCCAAGCAGTTTAAGATAAAGGGGATCTTGTGGAGCCAAGCATTAAATGGGCCCTTATTTATATCTTCAGCTGTCTCCTTCATCAGGAATAAAAACGAGCCTCGCATTCTACGCTGGAAATATCCCGCTCTAACCACAGATATTTTCAATCCTAATATCTTTGTCACAGCCACTTTACCGCCACACACTGCCAGTATTTTTCTCATCCTCTTGAGAGTCTGGCTTGAACACTATGTTCAACCTCAAATGCAGGTGATGGTGTTAAAAATTCAAACATGTAACTCGTTACTGCTAATCGACAACAGAGGAAAATTTGTGCATGTTTAATTTGTGGCTGTTCTTTCAAACGAGTTTATCAGACTGAGTTGCCAGAAACAAACAAATAAAAATGGCAGTTTTGTGGTCAGTTTGATCAGACTATACGTCTCGCTGAGTATTAGAATCATTGCAAAAGCAAAAAGACATGCCATGTTATTTGTTTGCTCTTATTTGATCAGACTCCAGTACATGCACTGATCAGACAACAAGCTGATTAGAATCAAAGGAAATGCTTAGCATTATAAGTGAACATATTGATTAGATTCAGCATACACACTAATCAGACTCAGAGTTAACATAGTGATCAGACTCAATGTAAATAAGCTGAACAAGTGTACCTACCAGGGTCAACAAACATATAAACACTGATCAGACTCAACATACAAAATAAAATAAATGCTTTTTATAATCAGTGGAAACAGACACTCAAACACTGGGGAAACCCAAAGATCAGACTCAACATAGACACGCCCACACTGATCAGACTCAAACTTCAGTCTCTACAAAAACACTTGGACTCAGTAGAAACAGTAATCAGTACACACTGAGCAAACTCAACATGGGACACACTAACCAGATTCGTAACAGTGATCAATGTAGCACCTGGATGACTGAGAATCTT
Organism: Bagroides melapterus; assembly: GCA_028566695.1. Lineage (NCBI taxonomy): Eukaryota > Metazoa > Chordata > Actinopteri > Siluriformes > Bagridae > Bagroides > Bagroides melapterus. The sequence goes on from JAOTRN010000002.1 coordinate 1,281,586, forward strand.
AATAGACAAGGATCAAACTCGCTAACCAAGTCAGCACACAAATCAGACTTGTGCTAAACACAGTAATAAGATGTAAACACACTTATCAGTTCAACTGTACACTTATCAATATAAATCAATATAAACAAACACACTGATCAGACTCAAACAGTCTTCTGATAAGTGAAGTCTGACAGGTCATTAAAAGAGCATTCAAATGTAATCAAACCAACCTAAAGGACTAGGCCCAACATAAACCCAGATAGTCCAGATATGAGGTGAACACTGATTAGATGCAGTGTAACTACTCTGATCGGACCCAATGTCAATACACCAATTAGGTTCAACAAACACACCCGATGTATACCTATAGATTAGCTTCAGTGTAAGCACTCCAATCAGATCTAAATTTCAAATGCTGATCATACCAAACTGACACACTGCTCAGACGTGTTAAACCACCGATCAGACCCATACTAAAGAGAAGTCAGATTCCAGTGTAACCACACTGACCAGCCCATAAATCATCTTAAAAAAATACTGATCAAATCCATAATCAGTAGACTAATCAGACCCTCTAACCTCTAAAAACACACTGATCTGATTCAAAGTAAACAGTCCAAACTGACAGAAGAAAAATGACTGATGGGACATAACGTGGTATTATGATCAAATCTGCTGTTAAAGCACTACCCAGACCCAATATAAAATACAGTGATTAGACCTATACAGGCCCAACAAGAAATCTGAGTGCAGACCTGGCATCAAGGTACCACAATGAGGCCTATTGTAAATAAGGTAAACATGCTAATCAGAAGAAAGTAAACATAAGTCCACTCACTGGAGTTGCTTCCACTTCCTGTGCCCACTGTGTTGATGGTAGAAGGGACTGATGATGATGGATATAGAAGAAGATGCCCATTCTCACAGCCTTGCTGTTGTTGCTGTGTATGCCAGGTGGCAATGCCAGAGTCTCTGGATCCCTGCCAGCCGTTGAGGCGATCATCAGAGCCGTACCGCTGATGCTGGGCATAGAGGTGATGAGAAGAAGGCACTCTCTCCAGTGAATCTCCTCCACCTCCTCCAGCAGTGCGAGTGGCTGCCCGTTCCTCCAGATGGTTGAGCCAGAGAGCGAGATCGGCCCGGTCCTCCAGAGACGTGGCCGGGTGGATGAGAGCGTATGAAAGCAGCTGCCTGCTCTCCTCGAGGTGCCGCCCAAATTCGATCGTGTGTGTGAGGATTTTGGGAAGTAGCCGCATGTACTCGCTCTTGGCTTCACCATTACCAGGCTTGAGGAGAGGCAGGTGGGTCAGGACCAAAGAGATGAGACGCTCTTTCGGCTCGACCTGCCACTGGCCAATCACAGCTGAGAAAGAGAGATAAGAAGATATATTTGGGATATATTTATTTTAGTAAACGTATTCAATTCGTGTATTTAAAGTCATCAGAGGAGACGACTTTGTGGCTTCAAAACCCCAAATAACAGAAAAACAATCTAATAAAGCACCCCTAGGCAAACATGGCTAGCATCTCCAGGGCAAGAGGACAAGAGGGAAAGATTATTTCTTTATTTTACTCCTTGTTCAAACCAGTTGCCACAGCTCTATGTCCACACTATTATGCAGTCTACAAGCAGCTATACATAACCAACATATCCCACCTATTGAGGCATGTCTCAGAAACACTTGTCCTGTCCAGTTCAGCTTCAGCTATAGATACTCTGAGGTCATGGACACTTTGTGCAACACCACAAATAGAGGACTGGTTAAAGAACGGTGTTTGCATTGACAAACGTGTCCTGATTAGGTATGCACTGAAATTAGACTGTCATACCAGGGTAGTTTCCATTTATCAAAGCTTAGTATTTAAAAATAAAAAAAAAATTAAAAAACTAACATCTCAGATCAGATATCCAAACCCAAGCTGATTACAAGTTACCAAAGTTGGCTAGTTTCATACATTAAATATTAGCTGGCAACATAGGTTTCACATTAGCTTACATCTCATGCTAATTAGCTAGTTATATACACTGAATATTAGCAGGTTACATATACCAGATGTTAGCCAGCTGCTTGACTGGATAAAAACAACAGTATAGTTCATATATCAAGATCCGACCCTGGTACAACACTCGGCGACTAACACTACTCGTTTATGCTGTGTATAATGCTAGTTAGTTATTAAATATTAAAAAATTATAATATTAGCTAGTTACATATCCTGTCAGATAAACAGCATCTGATAAGTTGGGAAAAAAAGCTTTTTAAAACAATTATGGCTAAATGAACCATCCTACTTAGCAACTGAGATCACGGTTGCTATATTTTTTTATACCTTCTTTTATATTGACTGATGAGTTTGACATAAAAGTGTGTAGGTGTGAGAATGTAAGTCAGTTAGCTGGATAACTATTGCTATCGTTGTCCAAGCAGCTAAGCTGTAAGCTCACTCTGGGTTAAAAAGTAAGACGTATGTTACAATCTAGCTAGCATAGGCTCAAAGGCTTTGGTTTAAAATGAACCGTACATACTATGATGAAGGACTCAGATTGTGTTAGTGTTACTTTATAGCGGAAGTGGAACAGGCTCTATGTGTATGCGCTGGAATGCATGGTTAATTCCTGCGCCCTCGAGGTCTTACATACAATATGTCTTTGCTTTCTCACTGTCACCAAAGTTCAGACTAGAAGGAACACGTTGGGGCTTGGAGCATTTTTAGGGACAGGGATGGAGTCAGTTGGCTTCTCATGATAGCTGGGATTTACGCACATAGTGACAGCTTCAGAAATATTTGCGTCACTTTGTCGTCTCTGATCAGCTGCTTTTTAGTCTGGTTGTGGAGATATTGTATGTCCACAGGCTTATATTAATGAGCCCATTCAGATATCTTATTGTTTCCATAGTAACACCTCATTCACAGGGCCTCGTATGGTGGATACTCAAACCAAAGACTAATAATAATTTGTTGTGAACAAATATATTCAGTGATATGGTGAAACTTTTTAATCATTGGAGTGTTTTAGAAGACAAACACACAAGCACATATCCAACATCACCCAACACTCAAACTGAGACACGGCTGTTCAGCTGTGATTAAACATTCCAATTGGACGACTTTTTCTGGCACTTCCATTTTTACATGGACGTGGGTGATGCCATCTGTTATTTGTAAAAGCTATGATCTTCAATGTGAGTTATTTGTGATGCCCTGAAATTGCACGGCAGCCAGGCTTCATTCTGGAAACTTTCAATCTTAGCACAATCCGAGGCCCTGGATACCGTTCAAGAGCTCTCTTAACTTAACACCACAGGTGTGTGTCAAGATGGTTTTAAAATAAATCAGCTTTGGATATGAACTCATAAAACGTTAGAATTTCGCGGTAGCAAAGCATTTTAATCTCATCACGCTACTCATCTCTTCCACTCTACTATCCTTCTCTAGAGCTCCACCTTTCCTTCCGTCACTCTACCCCTCTGGCCCAGCTGATGGAATGAGCTGTTAATACAATAGAGGCTTCTCATCTCTCAGACTTCTGCTGTCACAATCCCCCGTTAACTTCCCCTTGTGGCCTTTTGGTAGGGAGTACCAGTAAAGGTACATGGCTTTTCTGCATGTCAGTCTTAGTTTGGCTTCAGCGCCTTTTAAGAAATGTGGCCTTTAAGCATGTTAGTTCTACTGAAGGAGGCATAGCCTTTGGTCATATCAGTTCTACTAAAGTAGATGTGGCCTTTGGTCATATCAGTTCTACTAAAGTAGGTGTGGCCTTTGGTCATATCAGTTCTACTAAAGTAGGTGTGGCCTTTGGTCATATCAGTTATACTAAAGTAGGTGTGGCCTTTGGGCATGTCAGTTCTACTAAAGGAGGTGTGGCCTTTAATCATGTTTGTTCTACTGAAGGAGGCGTGACCTTGGTTCGTATCAGTTCTATTAAAGAAGGTGTGGCCTTTGGGCAGGTGAGTTCTACTGAAGCAGGTTTGGCCTTTAGGCATGTCAGTTCCACTGAAGGAGGCGTGGCCTTTGGGCATGTCAGTCCTAGTCAAAAAGGTGTGGCTTCAGTGTACCTCAGTCTCAGTAAAAAAAAGTCATGGCCTTTCTGCACGTCAGCCCCAGTGAACGATGTGTGGCCTTTTGGCATGTCAGTCCCAGTAAAGGAGGTGTGGCCTGTCAACATGTCAGTCCCAGTGAAGGAGCTGTGGTTTGTCAACATATCAGTCCCAATGTAGGAGGTGTGGCCTGTCAACTTGTCAGACCCAGAGAAAGTAGTAGTACATCATTGTGAATTATTGAATGTGTTCTATATTTCACACATTAGATCACTGATCATGTCTCATGATACACATCAGAAGGAGAGATAAACTCCCTTAATGGCTATAAAACAAATCTGTATCTGGGATCTTCAGGATTTTTCATATGAACTCAGAATGAGTGGAATTACAGTTCCTGGTTTTGGAATTAAGTCTTATTCTTTTCCTCACATTTTGTCCATCTCTCTCTCTCCTTCTTTTCTCTGACCCTACAGTATTAAACTCTCAGCTACTTCAGGAGCCATTCAGAGCCATAGGGGCTCTTTGGAGAGGAAGGATGGAAACAGTGAGCAGACTTTCTCCTTGTCCTTTCCAAGCATTTGTGTAAACCCTTCCTTAACTCCACCCCCCCCCCCCCCACACACACATTTACACTCATTCATTCCTCTAACAGTCGTAAACACTTATCCTCTCTCTTTTCCATTCCACTCTCCCATAGACAGAAGGTAAATGTACACTGAAAGGCCAGAGTGTACCATGTGGTCATCTGCATGAGTCATGAAGAAGAGAACCCAAGGGAAAAAAAGGGAAAGAAAGAGAGACTTGGAATCTGTGAATCAGAGGTTCAGTGTGAGGAAAGCCTTGTTTAAACACTTTATCAGTCAGGTTAAAAGGACAAAACGGATGACAAAATATTAGGAATTCCTCAAAACTGATTTAAAAACAATCAGCGCAGATTTACTTTATTGGTGTTTTGAATTTTAAACTGATCCTGATTTAGTTATTTCCTGATGTTCCTTTATAAGAATTAATCTCTACATTTCTTCACTAGCAAGTGTGTGTGTGACTACATTATGAATTAGCCAGCAGTGCCAAGCCTCTGAGCATCAACATGCTGGCAATTTTCATCCAACATGTTCATCTGGTCAAGCCTAGCATGCTGATCTGAGCACAACTCTGGCCTCGAGCTAAAAACATGAGCAGAATATAGCAGATGTGTTTTACAAACCGTGCAATGTCAGCTATTTCTCACACACACACACACACACACACACTTATATACACACAACACACACACAATGCTTTCAGATGGATGGGTGTGACCACATGAGGCCTGTTAAGAGCTTGTTAACCAGACCATAGGCAGACATTTTCTCCTTTTCATTAAATCAAATTCAAGACATCTTTAATGGCGGAAACTACACAGTGTAGATAGAATAAAAACACTCATGTAAGTTTCTCTCGGATTTTGTCTTTTTTATCGTCAGGGGCACACACTAGACATTTAAGCATAGGTGAGATATTACACATACACATGTTTAGGCAACACAAAAGATGGAGTATGGAGTGAGTCTGAAAGGCTTCTGGTTTTGAAAAATTGTCAGAAAGTGTGAATCAGACTAAAAAACCTAGGGTTAAGGTTGGGGTTAGGGTAAGTCATGGATGGCTGTCACATAGTCAGGATCAGCGGGTGGACACTTTTCTGTTGCTTATCACAAGGGCCTGTGTTTATTTCCTTTTAATTAGTGACATGGAGCGTCAATTCCAGCAACAGTGACACTTTTTAATCACATCAGTTATAGTGAAGTCACAAAGAGAAATAATTGGACATTCAGTTCTGTATTGAGTTTTCTGTGTTTAGTTACTATTCACAAGATTTTGGCACAAATTAAAAATAAATAAATAAATAAATAAATGAAAAACATTCCCCGCCCACAAGCAATGACAGTAGTGGTGACTTCACACACAAGAGGCAAACCTGAAGTGTAAAAATCAACAGCACACAGTTAGTTCATATATGTAGCATACTTGCACGGTTAAAAGTTAACAAATGACACTAAGGCAAAGCCTCACACACACACACACACACACACACTCACACGTCCATCTAAATGTGAGGTGAGTTGTTTGTCAGACACATGATTCCCTTCTATTTCTATTTATAGATCCTTGACATCACACACACCCCAACACCCCATGGCCTAGAGATAACACCCTATTTTTACAAGTTCTACGATACACACATACAGACAAACACACACCGACCGGAAAACACTATCCACCGAGGCGGAATCACAGATAGGACATGAGGAGATCAGGAAAAACGCTTGTCTGTGGCTGTGTGTAAAGTTTGGTGTCACAGCCTCCATACGACATGTTAGCACTGCAAACACAGATAGAGGGAGAGGGAGAGACACTGTTTGTGTGTGTGTGTGTGTGTGTGTGTGTGTGTGTCCATTCCTTTTTATAGTTGTTGAGTCAACACAACAAGGGCACGGTGTGTTCCCACAAGAATGACACACCACCTTTAAGCCCCCAGCACGACCCGCTCAGATCAACTGCTGACCATCAGAACCATCAAAACATCAGGAATGTGAATAATGGGGTGACTCGGTTGAGGAAGGAAGGAGATCTTAAGTTTATCTGAAGAATCAATCTGTACTCATAACCGTTCACACACACAAAGAGAGAGACACACTGCCAATCAAGATCGGGTCTATGCTGGCTTAAGTGGCCTAATGGAAAAAAGAAAGACAGAGAGAAAGAAGGGGAAGAGAGAAATTTAAAAAAAGGAGCAGACAGACAGATAGATAGAAGAATTTTTTTTTATAAGAAGGAGAAAAAGAGAGAGGAAGAAAAGGCAGAGACAAATAGACAGAAATAGAAAAAGACAGAGAGAGAGAGAGAGAGAGAGAGAGAGAGAGTGTCCCCCACCCTTCTTTCTGTTCCTCTCCTCTCTCCAGCTCAGCTCAGAGGAATGTGCTGCGTTCCACACATCCACTCGTTCAGCGGAAGAATGAACAGTTTTCCGAACGGAGCTGCCGCGTCCCAAACCACGCTGCTGAGATGCATAGTTTCACTGTGAGATCATTCGCATCGAGACGCTACGAAAAAGCGCACTACCTTAAACGGACTCCTGATGCATTTAGCAGAGTGGAGGGGATGGGGATGGAGGGAGAGAGTGTGTGTGAGTGAGAGAGAGAGAGAGAGAGAGAGTGTAGTACTTATCAGAAGAACGACTCTCCACACAGAGAAAAAGGGCGACAAAGGAATGAAAGGGCAAGAAAAGAGAGAAGACGAATGAAGGCCGTATAACAGACACTTCCACTATATGTATGTGTGTGTGTGTGTGTATGTGTGCGGTGTGTGTATCAGCATAGCACACTTTACATTCACATTAAAGATTAAATCTTGTCCAGACACTGCAATCATACAACACACAAGAGAATGCACTACAATCAGACACATTTGTCGAACGAACTACTGTATAATCATACAATAACACATCATTATAATTATACAGCAACACACAGACACATTTATAAAATACTATAGGCCTAATCATAGAGCAGCACACATCATTAGAATGCAGAATAATCATAAACCACCACATATCCATAGAATGCTCTATAATCATACAGCAACACAAACACACCATTAAAACAAACTATAGGCCTAATTATAGAGCAACACACATCATTAGAATGCATTATAATCATACAACACATCAT
>JAOTRN010000002.1:1394647-1406862 GCA_028566695.1 Bagroides melapterus
CTCTCTCTCTCTCTCTCTCTCTCTCTCTCTCTCTCTCTCTCTCTCTCTCTCTCTCTCACTCTCTCTCTCACTCTCTGCTCTTTGATCCCGGAGCTGAGATGCTCTTCAGGGAAAAAGGCTGTGTGCGTCTGCGCCTTACCTCTCCTCTCTTCCGCCATTTGATCAGGAGAAGACAAAAGGGGAACACTTGGGTCCCGCTGTTTGTCGCTCCTCGTACTCGAGTCTTCCTCTCCTGCTTCCTCACAGAGCCATCATTAAAAGTTAGTTGTGGGCGTGTTACTCAGGATCGCGTCTCGTAACTTTGGTAGCGGGTTTGATCGCAGGCACAGAGTGTTTTTAAGGCTAAGCACCATCTTTCCGACATTGAGAGGGCAAAGCGTAACTCGGAGAAAACAGATCAAAAAACTGCGGCGGTGTGTATAAAGGTAAAAGAAGTGTGTGCAGAGTTTGTCACTCTGGATTGAGATGACATTTGTAGAGCGGGTTTTTTTTTTCCCTATTTCTTTTTTTTTTTCCCTTTCCTGAATAGTAATGAATTGAATGCAGATAACAAGAGACGAGAGATGTATTTAGGTTGGTTGACTTCTCCAAGAACTAGGATTGAGGAATCATGCCGTATTAGAATGTTTCCTTGGCTTCTACAAAATCTTAAGTATGAAAAGAAAATAAAAAGAAATCAAATTGATTCTTTTGATTTTTGAAACTCTGGAGTGAAAAAAACATGTTCCTTTATTAAACAGCTTTTCTTAACCAAGAAAAAAAAACTTGCCCTACGTTTCCCCTAAAATTTAAAAAGAATCATTTGGTGCGATAGAATGATTTCAATCAGAATCGACTCAGTTTAGAATTTCAGAATTTGCAAAAGGTTAAACACCTTCTGGAATTGTGCTTGTAAAAAAAAAAAAAATTAACAATTAACTTTTGGGTACAAAATGATTGACAGGTAAATAAGATATAGAAATCTATATAGGTAGACAAGATGTCCTCATGATGTACTTGTGTTAAATCTGTCATGTCAACAATCATCACTTCCAAATCAATAAACTGAGGGGCCTTTTAGTACTACCATGAAACTTGAGTTTGTTTTTGTCATTTAGAACTGCTTTAAAAATTATTTCATGCTTGTTCAGATAAAGTCCTAGATGTTCTTGCTCAAGGGCCTGACAGCCTCAGTATCACCTAACTGCCACTGTCGGGCTCTTGAGCAAGGTCCTTAACCTTCTCTGCTTTGTATATGTGACCAATAAATGCTTTTTTGAATTTTTTTCTTTTATTGTCAGATTGACATAGGATGATGCCAGTTTTCTGATGTTTAAATGTTAAGAAAGAATTATCAGCTCACAATGGTTAGGTTGGGTGTTTAAAAGAAATGCATTTGCAAATGTGGTAAGTATTTGTTAAAAATTTCTGTGTAGTTAAAGTTAGAAGCATTTAATATTAGCCTAATGTCCATAAGGTTTAACAGGATCTATGGTTCCTTTGGTATGTAGGATACTCGAGCTTGGACCGGTTCAGGCAAGGCCCAGACAACTGGTGAGAGAACAGTGAGTACTGCATGTGTTGGACCACAAATTGGGGGCAATTGGTAAAAGACCTAATCAGCCAGATGTCAATGAGCTTCTGTGGTCATTTCAACCATCTACAGCTGGTGGAGTACACAGTGAAATGAAAGGACGTTCCTCCAGGACCGTGATGTACAGACCTTGTGGTTTCCATCCTTCCCTTGATAGATCTGCTTAGACACCAAGTTGTGTTGTGTTCTCTCACGATAGAGAGAGAGAGAGGGGTTTCTCCTAATGTTTGTTTTCCGAGCCGAGCTGCAGGGGCGCTATCGATCGCTCCAGCCGTGCAGGGTAAAGTGCACCCCTGCGTGCTACAACCCCCCCTTCTTTACCACTGACCTTGGGGGCGCACAGCCATTGCCTCGCAGTAGGTGGCAGTAGCACATAATGATGGCACACTCAGGGCACTTCGGGGGGCAGAGCATTTAAACACAACTTTACCACCTGTTCCCTCCACCGGCCACACACAGAGCGGACCCGCAGCTTTGATGGGCCCGAGCGTAGCCATTGATTGACCTACGTTTATATCCACTACTTTGCTGCGTATTTCTCTACAACAGTGCAGGGGCTCCATGCTGAACCTCAAATCTCGCTCAGCAGTTGTTTAAACTGTCCCCCGGGTCCCCCTTGGTACTTTTTGTAATGTGGATTTCGGCGTCGCTCATCTCCTATCCAATAACGTTGTCGTGGTATCTGGTCCAATTGGCGCTGTATGTAACTCATCTCTTACCGCAGAGACTGAGGGATGGATGACCTTATTGAAAGTTCTTTAGTACTTACAACGGGGTACAGTAGTCAGAACTGTACATTTTTGAAGTCATGCTTCCTGGGGTTTGATTTTGTTATATTCGCGTTTTAATCTCAGCCAATACTTGAGGGCAGAATGTTCATCCAGTTCTCCATGATGGCCTCCAGCTTAACTCTATCTTCAGTTTATAGGTCAGTCGTGTCCTAAACCACATCTGCAAGTCTGATTTTTCTACACAAAGTTTTTGGGTGACGTTTGGTCCCACACCAAACTTCTTCCCCCCCCCACAACACTTATATGTACTTATCTAGCACTATCCTTTACATTAGACATGGGCAAAGCAGCTTCAGAGGAAAACCGTCTTCCTGCCCTTAATGAGCCAAGAGAAAGAGACAGAAACAGGACAAACTCGGCAACCGAGAGTTTAAAATGGGAACCCGTCGTCCTCTGGGCTACGTAGAGACTTTACAGTATGTCAGCGTCGATAGTGAGGGTTACATGAGAGGAATTAAACGGAGGTAGGAGGTAGATTAGAAGTAGAAGTATCTTGTGAGATTAAACCAGCGAGCGGCAAGAGGTAGACATAGGATGAGACGTAGAGGAGAAGGGGGGAAATGAATGGGAAACTGTAGGCCAAGCTGTGGTTTGTCAAAATATCGAGCAAGAAATGAACATTCTTGAGATGTGCAAGTTGACCAGTTGGGTTGTTGGTCATTGATGTAAATTCTGTTGTCAGAATTTTAATTGATTTGAAGGTCTTTAGTAAATTCTTACTACTGAGGATAATTCTCTCATGATTTTATTTCAGTTGTTCATCCAAATGTATTGACATGCATTTTTCCCACAACATGGTGTCTCTTTCCTGGACTTTGACACCATCGTGTCTCTGGTTAGTAAGTACTGTGTGAATATAGATTTTGTTTGCTCCGTGCAGAATATGGAGAGATTTCGTTTCTTGAAGAATTAAAGACGAGGTAAGCAAAGTCATGGTAAGTTAAAGTGTTTTTGGGAGAAAAATTAATGATAAAACTATTTGTTAAAAATTAACAAATTTATTTCTTTATTGCAATTTTCTAATTCTAATTTATATTTCTAATTTTAATTTGCAGTTAAATATTGACACTGCCATATACATGGATTAATCATGTTACTGATGAAAAGTAGATAGAAATGTTCACAGTAGCTTTGTTTTAGAAATTTTGAGACTTTATTAGACACCATCCTAAGTAAACTTTGCATTTGATCCAATATCCAGATGTTCTCTGACTGTAAATATTGGACAGTGTTTCCTTCTCCTCAATGTTTTTTGGAGTTTGGACTAGAGGGACAGACACTTTAACACCATTTCTTCCTTAGACTTGAGCTTGTTAAGCCTCCTAGTGGACCATCCAGGTAACCCAAAGTGATAAAGTCATGGACCGGTTTCTCATGCGTCTTCATAAACGTGACCGAGGAAACTATGATAGTTGAGTGATATTTTTTTTTCTACGGGACACGGAATCCGCGAGCGCTCCAGGATGTGCCGGTGAATAAGCTCCAGATAGAGCGCCTTTACTCTGATGTAAGGGTCACGTCCCCTGTGCAAAAACCTTGATTAGTTTCAAAGGATTGTGAAAGCTGGTGTGATCAGCATGGCAGGCTGATGTCCATCAATCAACAGCCCTTAAGGCACTGCACTCTGATACCTCATAAAGAAAGGCAGCTTTACACTGGTAATGCTATACCATTCACGGGGTCATGGGACCGCACTGTCCCCATTCATATGCACTTGATAAATGGTGTTCTTGACATTGAATTGTTCAGATAAGGGACCAGGGGACCGTGCAGATCCGATCAGAGGTTTATGTCAAGAGCGAATGGGCGGGAAAAAAAAATCTTTTGAAAATATCAACTTAAATTGTGTTACACTTGAAAAATCTGTTTCGTTAATCTATTTTGTTTTGAAAGAAGAAATGCCATCTCATATCTCATTTTCATCTGTCTGGCTTCATGAATTTGGTCTTTTTTGTATCTCGTTCTCATTTAGATGAAAATAAATTTCACTCTCATTGTATTCCTATTTGTCAACGCACCCCGTGTGCCCTCCATCTCGAAAACACCCATGGAAAAAACTCTATAGACTGATTTTTAGGCGGCTGACAGAAAGTGCTCTTTCAATGCAGTTATGGTACATTTGCGATTCTAGTTGTGTGTAAATATTAGAAAACAGCAGGTTCTCACATTCGCAGAAGCGAGGCGTAGCAGTGGGGCTAAGAGGCGCGTTCTTATCGGTATTGTATTCACACTACACCGTTCCTCCTGCTGTTTCTAATCTGCCGCTGCTGCTGCGAGCAAAACTGGACAGGCATTTATTGTCTCAGCAGGGGGATGCTTGACAAGAGAATGTTAAACACTACCACTACCTGCAATTTTCAAAGGCGATACCAGACATGATAAAATGTAGATACACGTTTAATTTCTGTTTTGGGTGAAACGATGGAGAAACTCCGCCGAAATAAGCAGGTAGGCGATTCTTTTTCTTTGCTTCCACGGGGTGCCTTGTGAGTTTATACTACACTGTTTTTTGTGTGTGTAATTTAAGGGAAAGGCAAAGTCTTGTCTTTTAATGCCTCTGATCCAGACTGCTCCGAGACAAAACTGGAACTGGAGGTCGATTCAGGGCTTTAATTCAGTTCGCCTTTGGTGGCTACGTTAGGTTGTTTTATGGGTAACGGAATACATACACGGAACCGTACACTTCCACACTCAAGTAGCTCGTCTTTGTCTTGGCATACCAGCAGACCCCCCTGATGCTTCTGATTCAGACTACTCTGACTGTGAGCCGACTCGAAGCACTTCACTTTTTTTGGTGGCTGCCTCTTTGTAGGTTTTCTGGGCATGGGAAGACACTTGAAAACAAAAGAGAGATATCAGACTGTCCACGTCCAAATGGCTCATCTTTGCCTTTGCATACTTCCGTCTGATCCGGACTACCGCCAGTACAAAATAAAACCGGGGGCCGACGTGTAACAATCTTGAATTCAATTCTAGGGCCTGGTGAGCATCAGAAGATGTGTTTGGACGGAGTAGGAACGTCTCGCTCATGCTGTCAGAGTCCAAATAGCTCATGTTCATCTTTGAGTTTAATGCCTCTGCTCCAGAATACTTCTCACTTGAAACCGGGGGCCGATTCGCAAAGCCTTGGATTCACTTCCATGATTTAGTGAGCATCAAAAGATGTTTTTGACAGCGTAAGTGGGACATTGTTACTTCTCTTACGTCCCAATATCTCATCCTTGTCTTGGCGTACCAGCAGCCGCCCCTCCCCACCCCCCACCTCTATTCGCTTCTTTTGGCACCCTCTGTGTTTCTGTTTCTTAGATAAATGATGACTTCCAGACGTGGCCTTGATAACTGCTGGGGCCATCGAGGAGGCATCAGAGGAGGCAGCCATCTTAATTATCATGACACTTGCACACGCTGAGATTTCCACTGTAGTGCTGGGCGTTTTTTTTTTTTTCTATTTCGTTTTTTCTTTCATATTTTTTTTTTATTAAATGAACTTTGAAGGCAGCCTGAGGAGACTGTTCAAACTTGCATTCCAGACCGTTACCCCTTGATCACCGCCTTTCTGATATCAAAATTGTGCTGCTTCTAAATCGTCTCGTGTTCGAGTCTTAAATTAGGTCGTGCTGTCTAATGGACTTCATGCTGGGAGTGCCATTAAAGAAGCTTCACGGACATTTAATAACCAATTTAGTTAATAAATTCATTTTAATAACCAGGAATCAATTACGTTCTTGATGAAGGGCTTTTAACACTGAACGCTGTACTGATAACACGGTTCCTGTCTGCCACTGTGTTTAGAAGCAAAAATGCTTGTTATGTAGCTATCTGCTTCTAATAAGTGTCATATTCAAGTAACCGGGTCAGTCATATCAGGGGGGAAAAGACAGAAAAAATATTATTTTTTTTCTAGGCGTAGGTCTTCGCTTAAAGTGGCTTTTTGTGAAAACGGCAGTGAAGAGGACCACGATGGGGCCTTATAACATGCCTCGGGCAATTTCTCACACTATCGCGGTATGACGGTATGGCTTTGTGGTCTGGAACACCACCATTGTGGTCAGTCTAGCCAGGCCGCTAGAGTGGGGGACATTCATGCTTTCTCACACACAACCTTTTGTGTGGTATTCTCAGCTATTAAATTCTCACCACAGGTGAAAGCAGTGTTTGTGGTGGCATGTTCAGGGTCGCTAAGATTGATGCATCTTTTTTTAACTGTTTGTGTGAACTTAATAGTATGAACTGGTCTGTGTTAATGTTCAGATTTTTTATTTATTTTTTTTTAAACCATAGGCACATCTTTTGGGTAAATCGGACGAACTTTAATAAGCTCAGGCTTGGGCTTGCTCTGTAAAACAGCTCTCTGGGGCCTGATAGTACACAGACCTCAGCTGGCTGGGAAACATACATTAGCATCGCCTTTGGTAAAAGGAAAGTGGCCGCCTTTTTTGTAATGTATTTGGACCATTTTAGTTGAATGTGCCCCATATTTAGTCTGATTCCTGCCTATTCCCAACACATATCGCATAAGGTCTGTGTACCCCCTTAGAGAAGTGGTTCTCATGGGATGCGTTCATCTGTCGCTTCACCTCCCAGCGGTTGCTGTTGAAGGGTTTCAAACGCTCCCTGCAGGTTCTTTTGTGGTGTCCGTGCTGTAGGGAGGAGACGGAGCCGCCGGTCCTGGCTCAGGTTTCACCAAGCACCGCACCCTGATACAAAACACGAGCGCAAACCTTGCTGGCCTCCTGCCCTCTCCCACCATTGTGTACCTTCCCCATCTCTGCTGTGGCTTCAGCCAGCAGATTGTCTTGCTCAGGAATGGGAGAGGACGTCGCTGCCTCCCCATCTGTCCGAGCTGGGATAGAATAATAGGATTTTCTGTCCTGGAATTGAAGATAATTGTGGTCTCTATCCCGCTCCCTAACTGTATGATATTAACCTTGTGCTCCGGAGCCCACACTGGGTCCTGACCGAGGCCAGATGGTAGTGTGTTTTGATATCCGATCCGGTATCGGAGGTCAAGTTGAAGTTGAAATCCGAAGGGTCGCTCCATCGTTTCCCTCCACACAAGTAACAGAGGTGTCATTCAAACAGGCGGCCCTCTTATCTGGATTGGGATCTTCGCAGGGCACTAAAACAGTGGCCGAAGCAGCACTTATACAGATGCCGTTCCGTTGAGGTCGGAGCCGTAACTCATTTATACGCACTGGGAATGGATCACAGGTCAAAGTCAAAGTTCTTGCGCTTTTAGGACGTGCAGTGTGACACAGAATAGCTTCGGTATCAAAGGTGCTAAAGCACAATGGAAGATAGATGAAGCAAACTATTAAAGTGTCATAGGTGTCCTCAGTCACATTGGACAGGGGGGTGAGAAGGAAAAGGAAAAAACGACTCAAGCAGGAGGCATTGCTTTGTTCGATCCAACTCTGAATGGGCTATTTGAGGGAGAAAAAAAAGAGTTTGATGATGAGCCTGGTGTGGAGGCCTCCCTTGGAGCTGAAGCCATGGTAATAATGTTCCCTCTCTCCCTCTCCCTCGCCGTGACCCGGGCCTGGTTACAGTCCCCTTGGTAACGTTCACATTCGGCGTGCTTTAAATACACTTTAAAACCCTTGCTGTAAGTGTTCGGATTCTGTCAAAGCCAGAATTACCCAAATTAGGAGCTTCATCCCCTCTAGGCTTGTAGTCTAGCACCATTTTAAATGTGTTAGTAAGCACTTTATAATTGAAAACACTTATGCTTCCAGGCAGGCCTGCCGCATATCTATTTTTAATTTATTCACGTCCACTTTTTTTTTTTTTTTTTATTCTTTAATTTCACCGTAGCCTTTTAGAGATTTTTTTTCTTTCAAATTTCATTCCCCTGTGGTTGTTTGATACATTGCTATGTTAATAAGCACCCTTTGAAACCTCTTGCAGTTCATCATTTACCTGTGCATGTAGGATTACTTTAATTTAATCCTCATCTCCCTGTCGGTTCCAGCTCTTTCCACAGAGTGCACTGTGGCTCTGCGGACGGACGGACGGACGTCTGAGAGTGCAGCGTCACCCTAACATCCTAACAGGGATGTTATTAATAAGGGTTAAATCTGGCTAATTGTAATCCAATTAATAACAGACACAATGATGTACCGCCTGCTTGCTTTTCGGAGGACCCAGCTGTAAAGCCTCGTCACCCCCGACGCCACCCCCACCGCCACCCAGTTCTATTGTTCCTGTAATGAGTGTTTTTTTTTTTTTTTTTTTTAAGATGCCAAGCTAGTTGTTACCAAAGGAAAGCCTTCAAGCTGAGTGTTGAGGCCTCTGTATAATTTCCCACAGCTTTGTCTTTGCCTTTCGTGTCTATTTTTTTTTTTTTTTTTTTTTTTCCAAGAAAGTAACCCTGGTGTCATTACTTACATCATATTTCTTCCAATTACACTTCGCTTTCTTTACATTCCAATTTAACCCAGCGAATCGTCAGGACGAGACTTTTATTGTCGATGATCTATGCCGTGGAGCTGAGTGAAAGAAAAATAGCCGAGTGAAACTATTTGTGTTTATGGCTTTAGAGGGAAGGAGATAAATGACCTGGCTTTTTTTATTTAGTTTTAATGAAGAAGGGATTGAGGGACTCCCCTGTCCCTGTGGCATTAATGTGATTTTCGTTCTCGCTAGACACCACCGCTTTTCCTCACCACGTTTGTTTGTGACCTAGTTGCTGGTCTAGGCGAAGGACATCCAGCCCAGCTTGCCCTCCTCTCCCTCATCCCTCCTCCTCTTCCTCCTCTTCCTCCTCCTTGCTCATAAGGACCCTAATGTATTTTTTTCTTTTTCCTTCTCACATGCACAGCCGGACGGCACTAGAGAACAAGCGCCCGCTTGGAGTAAATAATCAACGTCCCTCGATATTAAGCGTCCCTCTGGCCACTGGGCTAAACGATGGTTCCATTTAGAGCATCTTCAAAGTGTGATCATGTCCCAAAGCTCCGCCTCGTCCTTCCTCCCTACCATTACAAAGCGCCTAACAAACAATATTAGCCGAGTCACCTTATGCTCTCCGCACGAGCCCCCTCGGTTGTTCAGCATTAATTGGATACTCAGTCCCCAATTACGCTCTTGGCCCAAAAGGCGAGTACGAAAAAACAAGACAGGTTTTGCTTCCCTTCTGTGGGACTTCATTAAAGCGGCTAGTGCACTGGTTTCCTCGGGGAGGGAGGACAGCAACACACGCGCGCGCACACACACACACTCACAGGCCCAGTGTCAGAGTGCTGCATTATGGGGACAGTTAAAGCACAGAGAAGTTAATTATACACTGTGTGTGTGTGTGTGTATGTGTGTGTTTTCCTTCTTCACTCTTGTGAAATATTTGGAATTAATTAGTTGAATCAATATGCATTTCAAATCATACGACATGCATACAGAGCTGCGGCTGGTGGGTATCAAACAGTTAAACGTGTGCCCTCGTGGCTTCTGACATGCATGGGTTTCTTTTCTCTGACTTCTTTCTGTCTTTTTTTTTTTTTTTGGTCTGTCTGTCTGTCTCTCTATCTATCTTTCTTAGTCAGTCTGTCTGTCTCTTTTTTCTGTCTGTCTGTCAGTGTCTGTCTTTCTTTCCCATAAACCAGCCTCATATATGAAAAATGTCCTTTCTAGATTCTTTAATTTGTACTTTCAGAAGACTTTCTAGTTCCGTCTGGAAAACCAATCACAAGGTTAATATGAATTCTGTGTACTAATATATTACGGTTTTCTGTAGTAACAAGCCATTTACAAGGCAGACACTCGACGTGTTTACAACTAATAATAAACAGATTCACAATGGTTGTTGGAGACGTTTGTATGTACAAATTTTAGGAAATGAGTCTCCAGTGTCTGCTTTTTGTTTGTAACAGTTTTTTGGATCACGTTTTAGTATTTAGTTTATCAACTTCTCGAGAAAAACGACAGGCTGGCAAGCGAACGGCTGAATTATTGCGTAGGTGAGAACACAGCTGTGTTGTTTTGCAGATATAAGACAAAAATATTGCTGTAGATTTAAAAAAAATAAATTGTATTTTTTTTTTAATAAGAAATCAGATAACAGATTATTTTCACTAAAACAACACATTATTTAATTATTGAAATATTGTTAAGGAGTCAAATGACGTCTCTTGAGTCAAGAGCATGATCGTTTTCGGCTTCGTGAGTATCGGCGTTTGGGGAACGTCATTCAGCGTGTATTTCGTTTTTTAGCAGAACTGTTCAGACAGACAGGATGATGTCATCTGCGGTTTGGTGTGAAGAGGAGAAAGTGAATGCCTGAGAACCTTTAATGGCGCTATAAATATTTCATTAAGTGGCTTATTAGCTGTGGCTAACAGGATGTTTATCCACACAAAGCTAATGTTGTGTCTGGGTTATCCGTTTTACTCCGTACCTGACCGTCCACTCGCTCTCTATTCGACTCCTTTTCTTTGAATCTGGGCCGCATTAATCCACCGCCTGCTACTGCTTCTTTTTCTTTTTCTTTTCCCCTCCCATTTTCACCCGTACAACCTGTAAACCTTCTCGCTCTTCTCGCCGTGTTTGCTTTATCCTCCTTTTTTGTTAGTCCTGCTGAGAACATGCAAACACACCCGCTTGCGTTTCGACGTATGCGCTCGGAAACCACTCTTTTTGGTCCCCAGGCTAACATCAACAGCTCTGCTTGATGACACGTATACGTGTGATCTCCCACGTCTGTTAATCACCTCTTCACACACGCGGGTGTGCGGCTTGACTGGCAGCGCAATCACATCCGCTGTAACAGCCGTGCGCATCACTCCAGGCAGCCCGAGCCCTGGCTCAGACCCAGCGAAATCTGCTGTCTAGAGAGAGACAGAGCGCGAGAGCAGGCAGATTCAGAGTAAAGCAACATAGAGAGTCGTCATCATCATCATCATCATCATCCAAAACTTTCTAAGCTCCTAGCACTGAACTCCACTTAAAACCCCAACACACAAAGCTTTAGTTGGAACACGTTAACTTCCACTGGCTACTGATTCCTCTTACAGCAACGTGACAACGTTTACCATTTCCACTTTTGTAGTTACGTTTAAAGGCTGAGGAACATCTGTTTCTGTTCTCCCTCGCTTTATAGCAGACGTTCCCTCAGCAGCACCTGTTCTGGTGTTAGGTAATAAGGTAAGAAAAAAAAAAGCAACAGAATAATTCCATTTTATTTTGTCTATTTTATAATTGGAATTATTTTTTTCCCAATATACTCATCTGTCTACTGGTCCAATGTTTGTTGATCTGTCTACTTCTCTATCTAATCTATCTATCTCTATCTAGATTCATTTTAAACACATGCACCTCTTCATTTTATTTCACCATACAGTCTTTTTTTATTATTTATTTATTTATTTATTTATTTATTTTTGAAGAGTCTGCCTTCTTGACTTGCCCACATTTTCCCACTCTTTCTTCCTAAAAACATCCAAGTTCCGTCCAATTCTACAGGAATCTCCCGAGCACAACTCGCATCAGGTCAAACCCACAGAGCGTTTTGTGTGTTTACGTTCTGGGCTCTGACTCATTCATTCACAATCGTTGATCATCATCTGACCGTGCTTTTATGCTTCAACCATTTAGAAATCATGGAGTTATTATACATTTTGAAATGGGTCTTATCTTTATGGTGATCCATGTTGTATCTAATGCTTTGGAAATTATTTTATCCCCCTCTCCAGACACATAGCTGTCAAGCTTTTTTGTCGATCAAGGCTTCAACAATCTGCTGAAACCAAGATGTGAAGAAGCTCCTACAGAAACATGAATTACATTCATAACTCATTTTATACAACTGAGCAATTTAAGGTTAAGGGACTTGCTCAGGGGCCCAGCGGTGGAGCAGGGAT
>JAOTRN010000002.1:1553373-1572133 GCA_028566695.1 Bagroides melapterus
GTGTGTGTGTGTGGATGGAGACGCTAGAGCAGGGCGCAAGAGCTCAGCTCATTAGAGAGCTTTTGCTTCTGCTAACTCACTTGCCCCACGGGATTAAGCTAATCACCACAAAGGGACCCAGCAGCAGTTAAAGCAGGATGTAGTGCTTATTTACTCAGACGACCTTCTTTCTTCTCCTCGTGGCCAGCCGTATCGTTTAAGGGGCTCGTTTACCCGTAATTGTTAACACAAAGTAAATAATGTAGAAGATATACGATAAACAAATACCTTTACACCAGCGCAGCCGGTTCCTCAGACGCTAGCTATAAGTATATGCTGTTAGCATTTATAAATAAAATAAATAAATAAATAAAAAATTGAACCATTATTTAACCATTTTAGCAGTACACTGGTGCACGTTTATGCTCGCACAATCTCTTCGATCAGTACAAACAGACCAATTATTTTATCTCCAGTTGAAAATCTGATCTAAAATGAGTCAAGAGTCTGATGTCTTTCAGTATGAACAAACTTTTTTATTATTATTATTATTATTATTATTATTATTAGTTACGTTGAAAATTCGAGCTGCTGTTATAGAAAATGAATCAACAGCTATCGACCAATCAGAATGGAGAATTCAACAGCACTGAATTGTAAATGCAGCTGAATTAAATCTAAAATAATCCTGTCATTAATTTGTGTCTAAATCGTTCATTCATAATGAATCGAAGCTTGCTCTTTTTTATTTTTTATGTAAATGTATATATATATATATTTTTTTTAAACGTTTCCTCTGGTGAAAACTTGAGAACGATCTTCATTTTCATATCCAATTAAAAGTTAAAGAACTTCATTATGAAACTTGCGCCTGTCTGTATCCAAGCAAAACGACTAAATATGACTTATTAACTGATATCCATTCAGCCGTTCTTCAGCACGAGATGAGAGTCGCATGTTTTAATCGGGGAACTATCTCTTTGGCGCCGTTCCGAAATCATTCCCAGCTTGTTCCCTCGGCTGAACTTTTTAAATTGAAGCTCAAAACACGGACTACAGCAGCATGTAATAGAGAGAAGTTCAGTTTTAGAAGGATCGACGTTTTTAAAAAAAAATAAATAAAAAAACAGTTCAGAGCAATCACGCGACGTCGGTCACAACTAATCACTGACATGGAGGATTTTTAATCATGGAAAATTCAAATTTATTTATTTATTCATTTACTTATTATTTTTATTTATTTATTTCCCCCCCCCACTTGTTCAGTACGTGTTAAATTTGAATTGTTTTTAGAAACATGTTAAGGACAAAAGAATAATTTTTTTAGCTTCAATTTTTTTTTCTTGTATTGCCTAGACAAAATATTCAATGATGCTATGATGTCACAGTTAGCAGAGTTTCAGTTACCGTGCTGAAGGTGATCGTGTCCGAGGAAAAAAAAAAAAAAAAGTTAGCATAAAGCTCACTGTTTCATTTCATAAAGTATGACAAGTACTTTTTATCCATTTTTAGCTAAAGAATTATTTCCTGTCTTCACTTGTTATAGAATATAAGCACAGTTATTCTCTTTCTTTTCTCTTTTTTCTTTTACCTCTCTTTAATAAAACAAATAAAATCACAGCTTGTCCAATTCCTGAGGAACTACAGCGAACAAACGTAAACTCCGGTGTCTCTAAGCGTCGGAAAACTGGTGTTACTGGTGCGTGGACTGGACTGGACTGGATTTTTTTTGCTGTGTTTAATATCAGGCTTAGTTTATGTAGCTGTTGCTATAGAAACGCTAACATATTCGACGTTAAGGTTAACACAACCTCCGACAGCGATGTAATGGAAAATTTTGAAATCCACTTCTGATGACCAATCAGAGTTGAGAACGTTTTTTTCGGGATTCTGAAGAGTTCTCGGTGTAAGACGTCTCGGTGAACGAGTTTGAAAGAAAGATTCGTTTTTGGACTGTAGATCGAACCCTGAGGGACACCTGAAGAATTATTGGGTGACAAAAGGCTGTGTAATGTTTCGTCCTGGACATTTAGGAGGTAATTATGGTCAGGTTGTGAACGTGCATTTGTATTTGTTTCGACGACACGCTATACGTTTAGTTTTTAGTGTGTGTGTGTGTGTGTGCGTGTGTGCTGAGGTTGAAGAGATGGTTTACGCGGCCGGATCTCAGTCTCTTCTGACCAGCAGTCTTCTTGCCAATTTGCTGAACACACAGTGCGTAATCCCGTGAGATCTCCTGCGGCTGCACGTATACATTCATGAGGATAATTAGGGGGAACTCTGCAGGACAGGAAGGTGGATGGCAGGCAGCGGCCAGCGGAGAGCTCCACTTCTCCCACAAGTGCCCGGCTGGAGCTGGCAAAGCCTTCGCCACCCCTAGAGCCTCACAGGTGTCATCTGATTTATATCTGTTCATAAATGTTTAACCTTTATATTTTTTCATCCACAGGAAAGGGCATCGCTCCGTCTCCTCTCAGCTCTGTTAATTACGCACCATTACAGCATGCTGGTCGACTCGACAAGCCCCCGCTTTCGTTTCCGAACAGGAAGGCCAAAGGATGCGACGCAGGAAGTGGCTTCGTTTGTGTAGAGTTTGTCCCGTTCTACCTTTAACTCACTCACTTTTTTTTCACACTGAAGGTATTTGCACTCGGACTTATATTTTTATTAAGCACTTAAACAACAAAACAGAAAAAGTCCAGACCTAAAGACGTAAAGAAAACCATAGCTTTTCAAAATTCTATTAAGCTCTTTAACATCTAAAATCAATTCTATTTTTTTAAATAAAAAAAAAACACAATAGTGTCTCTCTATGTATGCATTTAATTTCCACTCCAAAAAGAAAAAAAATCTTCCAAACTATAGTTTTTTTTTTTTAATCCACAAAATCATAAATCATATATATTTTTTTTATCTGTCTTTTTGACTCTAGCATCCAGACCTTCGAACCAGGCCACCAGTTTGTTCTGTTTCTATAAATAAATAACAAGACATACGCAACATATTAATCTCTCCATATGGAATCAGACATCTTTCAAATGTTTATCCTTTATGACGTTGGCTCATACGCTTCCTAACAGAATTCATGCTGTAAAGTCGCTCAGCTTGAAAAACTTTTTTTTTTTTCACTTTTCTTTTTTTAGTATCCAAGAAAGGAAAAGGAATTTAATCGGCGCGATGTAAAAATATACACATTTTATTAATTACACAAATTCATTTATTTTAAAAGCAATACTTTGAAACAGAGTTTTTTTTATGGAAAAAAAAAGTACATTGTGTAGATATTTATATAGTTTTATTTGTTTATAAATAAGTGAATTCATTTAATATAAAATAAAATAGCAATTAAATGTAAAAAATGTTAAACATATT
This sequence comes from Bagroides melapterus, assembly GCA_028566695.1. NCBI lineage: Eukaryota > Metazoa > Chordata > Actinopteri > Siluriformes > Bagridae > Bagroides > Bagroides melapterus. The sequence goes on from JAOTRN010000002.1 coordinate 1,556,725, forward strand.
AAGTGTATTAAACAAGTAAATAAGTAATTTATTTATTTATTTATTTATTTATTTATTTATTTATTTATTTATTTAATAAAATTCTGAGGTTTTTCTTAATATCTTTCTAGTCCAGTTTTAACCTTTTGATATTTATCAAACCATAAATTGTCTTAAATTTCTAAGTCCATGAAATGAAATTTTCTTTAACTATTCAGACTTTATTTCAGTCCGATTAAAAGAAAAAAAAAAAAAAAAAAAAAAAAAAAAGTGAAACGATTTCGTTAAAAAAAAAAAAAGAGTAAAGGAGTTCATATTTAATCTAATATGCATGATTAAAAAAACTTTTTAAAAATATCTTTGTAATACGAAAACAAAATGTTCCTGACATTCTGGTTATGGGTAAAGGAGGAAAAAAAAAAAAAAAATGAATGAGCAGTACCTGGATTTAAATTGAACAAAAGCTTTATGAGAACACGTCTCCGTCAGCGGCTGTGAGAGTAAATGACCGGGGCTGTGTGACCTGCCTGTAATTGTAATTGGACTTTATTTCAGTTGCGTAAAGGAAAGTGCAGGTCAGGTCGCTGTAGCCTGAGGCCCGGGCCAGTGATTCTCCTCCAGCGCTTCGTACAGACACTGGGATTAAGAACGACAGAGCAGAACGAGTTCAGGAAGTCCACGACGACTGTAAGCCTCTGGATAAGACTTGGATAGAAATCGAAATCTGTAGTATTTTTAATCTCGGGAGTTGTCCATAGCCGGAAAAACAAACAAACACAAAAAAAAACGTTGGTGCTGTTCATCTCACACGAACTCCACAGTTTGATGTTACATGAGAGGAATTCTATTCTATTCTATAATCTACAGATTCTATTCTGTGACTATTAATTAGAAGCTTGAGTCACTTTACTGATGTCACAAGGTCTTAGCAATAAGCACAAGTGTAGGAAAATCCCTCCTGGTGGATAAAGAACGGTTACGAGCGCAGGGCTGATGCGAGCGTTACGTTGGCCGTAACTGAATTGATAAGCGGTGAGACGCCCTCTCACGTGTGTGTGTGTTGGAGTTGGAGTTGTCGCTCTTGGTGTGTTATGGCCACGGGGCCCCTGTGCTGGGTGCAACGTTAGCGTGGCACTTCCTCTCCTGCTGCAGACTGGCACACACACACACACACACACACACACACGACTATCTCTCAGAACGATGAGGACTGGAGATAACTTCAGAGGAACTCTATCAGCACGGGAGCAGATGTCTACTCCTGCCACCGTGTCTTAATAACCCTGCCACGGTTAAGCTATGACATGTCACAGTGCTCAGCAATGTACAGAGTGTGTGTTTGTCTTGTTTGTGTGTGGAACCGAGATGCACACAGGCCATCATCTATCTATCTTTTTTTCTTTATCGCTCGCTTTTCATTTTCTTCATATTCAGGGACAGGATAGAAGATTATTCCGGTGTAAAAGTTCAAAAAAAAAAAAAGTAAAGAGTAAACTCATCATCAGAGATATTTGAAATTGATTAAGCAAAGGGCGAAGACTCAGGCTCGTACAGGACAAATAATCAACACCGTGCCGGTTAGATGACACAGAAATCGATTCGTTTTCAATAACTGAGCACCTCGATGGGTTTTTATTCTTCTCACGATCGTACGCTACGACTTCGCAGCTTTTATCCGTTTACGGTCACGCTTCCTATCGTGGAAGAAGTTTCTGTTAGCGTTTTTTTTTTTTTTTTCTCCTCTGGCTTGAAGTTTATGAGAGAAAAAAAAATTGTCAATATTTTACAAGGTACTCTTTATTTATTTCATTCTTAATTGTTAGGTTTAAATGCCCTCCCTCCTAACTATAAGAATCTAAGTCTGTTAAAAAGCTCAAATCTGATTGGTCATAGTTAATTATTATATAATTATTAACTTATTTTTAACTGATAGTTAATTATTTATAATTTCTTAATTATTGCTAATTAATAAAGAAATAAAACCTTTATTTAAATAATACTTTAAAGAATAAAATGTTGAATTTATTTTGTAGAATTTTTTTTTTTAAGGCTGGTCCAGAAGGAAAAACAGGAACTTGTTTACTAGTTCCATTAAATGGATAAAAAGTAAATAGTATACAAGGTTGAAGTCTGTGAAGATCGAAGGAAAAATGATACAAAGTCCAGGTTCAGCAGAAGAATGAGCTTTTTTTTTATTATTATTATTATTATTATTTTTTACCTCAGTTGTTAAACGTGTGCTTTGTTAAGCAGCTGATTTCCAGTACGACGTCGTCGACTGGTCAGCAGCTGGTGTTGATTTGTTCCCGGTCTCCTCGCTCTGGTCTTCCTGGGAGGCAGCTGACTTTCAGAGAACAGAAGCGAGCTTAGGGGGAGGAAAAAAAAAAAAAAATCAATAACACATGATTTATTGATCACTAAAAATGCTGCTCATTAGCCCCCTGAGTGGCTCTGTGCATTTAACAGATGACAAAATGTCAGCAGTGAAAGTGCCGTGGGTGCCGTCACACCTCAACCCCGCTGGTGCACAGGGCAACGAGCCACCGAGCCACCGATCTGAACCAAACGACCGAGCAAGGAACTACAACTTACATAAGAAATTAAACAGGATCTCCGTTCTGTGTGTAGGAGACAAACTTCCCTTTAACACTGCAGGAGGTTTTTTTTTTTTTTTTAATTAAAATTTTTTATTAAAGTATAACCCTTGGTACTTTTTATTGGTTTGGTCTGGAGGATTATTAGAAATAATTTATATTTTTTTTTGTATTTTAAAATGCACTTTTTAAAAAAAAAATTGTTACAGAATGAAATCGTCGCACTTTGTATTTATTTACTTTTTATCCATTTAATGGAACTAGAAAACAAGTTCCTGTTTTTGCTTCTGGACCACCCTTAAAAATAAATTCTACATTTTATTCTTTAAAGTATTATTTAAATAAGTGTTTTATTTCTTTATATAACTATGACCAATCAGATTTGAGCATTTTAACAGATTGCTTTTTTTTTTTTTTTTTTTTTTTTTTTTAAATATATATTCACTCTATATGTCTAAAATTTAAGAACAAAAAAGACAGAAAATTTCCCTTTACTCCTCCACCAGCGGCTCATATCTTTCTTTCCCGGTTTGCCGTGTAATATTTCCCTGATCCTTAAAAGCAATCCAAGGACACCTGGATCAGATTAGCCGAACTCGCACCGAGCGACCGGGCGAGCGTCCTCGCAAACAAAGCTACAGAAGCGTCGGATATTGCGTCGAATATTCTCCCTACAGTCATGATCCTTGTGTGCCTTAATAATCACGATTCCCAAATCCTGCCTGTACGATACGGCGGGTTCGATCGGGTTTTTAAAGTAGCATGAAAAATTAATATCCAGTGCATTAACGTGTTACGCTCTACCACATGTAAAACATCTTCGCTCGCTGCCGTCGCTACGGAGACGGGATATGTAGAAATATCCGTCTGGATTTCCGTGGATATGTTTGTAATTACTAAAGAGCTTCGTCTCGTGCGCAGTTCTGGCCGAATCAGATCTCTGGAGTTCAGAGTTCAATAACGTGTGGAAAAAAACAAGAAGATCTCTTTAGGAAAAAAAGAGAGGATTTATTATTATTATTATTATTATTATTATTATTATTATTATTGACTGTTATAGTGTCCAAAGTTGAAAAAGTGAACAATTTTATAATTTCCGTTACAATTATTCCGAACGTTTATCTGTTTTTATCTACAACCGAATGCTAGTCAGATGTTTTTTCTTATGTTGAACGATTTTGTGCAAAAAATAGGAAAATTTGCAACACTCATAACAACAAGTTTTACATTACTTGAATAAACAAGATAAAATTGTTTTTTAAACTAAAATTAATGCATATTTGATCCGTTTCAGTCAGATAGCTGGACCAGTTAAGACAAAGCAAAAATTTCAGTTTTGTATTCGAATCTTTCATGTAAGGAATAAAACACTCGGGGTTGTTGTGCTGTAAAAGGAAATCGATCAACAACAGTTTGGTGTGATGAAGCAGAGATACTGTTTCCAGGAAGATGTCGATTTTTTTTTTGTTTGTTTGTTTGTTTTTGTTTTTTTTAAACAGAATATCCTGAAGTGTTTTGTTTCCTGTATGAAACAGCAATTTTGAAAAAAGATATAATTTTACTTTTACAAAGTCAGCATATTGAACGAGATGATATAAAAACTTTGATGTCTGTGAACGTAATTTAAAAATACATCGATTTTATTTGGTAGCTAGCTAGACTAGTTAAGAATTGGCAAAAATTTCAGTGTGCAGTCTTTTATATATATATATATTTTGTTGTATGTTTTCAGTCTAGGTTTATATTTACGTTAAAATTCCACGCTGTATCAGCTCTCTCTTCGAGCCTTTGCACTTCCCATCAGTCTCGTGTGAAACAATGGACCAGAAGCCGGGAGCCTTGTTGAAAGAGAGAACCGGAGCCGGGGATGAGGGTCTGCCTTGATGCGTACTGCATTTAATTAATTCAAGAAGCTCTTTTAAATTGGTTTAATTAAATCAAGGGTCAGACACGGTATACCCAAAAGCCTCCCCAATTAGTGTCCCATCTTTACACCTTATGTTCCTGTAATGTATGGCAACCAACCCCCAGGCTTTCCGGACCTCTCTCACCCTCATCCTCCTGTTTTGACGTCGATCTGGACCCAGCGGTAAAGGACCGTATTTTCTTAGATGTTAGCAACATCACCAAGAGCACATATAATAGTAGAAGGTCATGAGAAGGAGGTGCATCTCTGGATCTGCCATGCAGAAGGTTCCAGAGACAGGCTGGGCAACAGGAGGAGACGAGGTTGAAGAATCCTCCTGTCCCTGTTCCTGCCCCGCCGTGACGACGATCCCTCATGTCCTCTATCGTGCTGCAGGAGGAGGCCAGCGCTAGCCGAGAAGCTGACTGCAACGCTTCATCACCAGAGCGCCACCGGTCACTTTGATGCATGAATGTGCCCCTGCCCGCAGTGGGGCGTTCCCGTGGAGCTTCAGGAGCCGGGGGACAGGGTGGCACAGCTGATGGCTCATCGTTCCTCTCGCACAGATTTAGACCACATCTGTCTAACAAGAAAAACACAGACTTACCGCATCACTAATGCTGCCAAAGGAGTAGTTCAGAAAGTTTCTTTCTGCTCTTCTTTTTTAATTTTCACAGTTCTACAGAGTTCCTTTTTACAAATTTAGTTTACTCTAAATTGTGATTTTGAGATCGTTGCTCTGATCTGATCTTCACTCAGGTTTGTTTTTTCCATTCTGATTCATGTTTCCTTGACTTGGTTTTTTTCTAAACCTACCTCAGTAGGCAAGATTTTGGAGGGCGTTAACGCGGTAAACATACAATTCTCTCCACTGGACCTACGTCGATAAGCTAGCTAGCTTAAATTAGCATGATGTAGCTGTGAAACATTGCACATCAGTTCAGTATCTTAGATGTGTAAATGTCTTTTTTTTTTTTTTTTTCCCTACCAGATATATAATAATTATAAGCTAACTAGCTTACAGGATTCAAATGAGTATTGTATCTAGTGGGTATAGTTAAATCTACCTGCTTTACTAAATCCAGTGAGAGAAGCCAGGCTCAGTCATGACCGACTCACTGAATGACAGATGATTGAGTCAGTCATGACCGAACAGATTCACTGACTCGAACACTGACTCGTATACGCTCGGGCTAATTGTTCACAATTAGCGCTGCAACTTTTTAACGTTCCAGTCTTTCTCCTACTCCTTATGCTTTTTACACGTTCCTTAATGACTAAATGCAAATAGTGCTGCGTTTTTTTTGTTTTGTTTTGTTTTGTTTTTCAGGCCTGAAATGAGCAGCTCTTTCTGTTCAGACTCGGATGACTCCACAGAAATCTTTCTGCTTTACTCCTCCTTTCTCTGCCTAATTAAAGGTGCACAGCTTCTGTCGGGGTGGGTTACAGTCGGACCTTCAGCTCCGGCTTATTCAAATGGCAGTCCCTGAGGGACAAATCCAAACTTGGGTGAGCTCGCAAGCTGTTCAGCACCACGACGGTAACACCTGCTGTTACAAGTTCCGTCTGCCACTCAACCTGGTCCAACGGGGGGCGAGAGGACCACAACAACATTTGTACCTACAAAATTTCTGATTAGCATACCGTAGGGAATAAGGGACAGAGGGGAAGAGAGAGAGAGAGAGACGGTGAGGAGTAAAATGCCAGGCAAGCCTCATAGCCAGTCAACGTTTTTCTTTAGATCTACCATCATTATACTCAGGAAGATGGAGCGTCGGAAAAAATGCATGAATTCTATCTTTGTAATTAAGCAACAACCAGAGTTTGAGTTTTCAAACACTACTCAAAATCCCAAATCTTAACCAGTCCCTCACCCTGCATCATGGCTTATCTTTAAACGAAAGAATTCCAAACACTTCCCACAGTTTTTAATCTCTTCAGCAAAATGATTCCTTCCTTGAGATTCTTAGAACAAGTTACACAGATTCAAGCACCGACTCGACGAACGAGGGAGACGCAAATCTCGGTCACGGCTCTAAGGATTCACTGACTCAAATACTGACTCGATGAAAGAGAGAGGCATGAAAAGTTGGTCCCAACTAAAATATTCAGTTAATCAAATACCGACTCGAAGAATGGGTGAGGAGTGAATCTCAATGGTGGCTTAAATGATTCCAGAATTGACTCGCTGAAAGAGTCAGAGTTCACTGACTCTAACACCGAATCGAACATGATTTAGCGTTTGAGTCAGTCAATTTCCTTTTGGGCGTGATTGAGATTCAATCCTTTTTTTATTGAATGAGTCAGGGTCAGAGATATGACTGAATGAGAGAGGATTGAATCTCGATCATGGTCAATTGAATCAGTAAATCTTTCCAACCTCGAGTCAGCGTCTCTTTTAGTCATGACTGAGATTTCCTTCAGTGGATCAGTCGTTTCGGTTCATTGGATGAATCAGCAAATCCTCTAAAAGTGATTCATTCCAAAGGTCAGCATATGAATCAAGAAATCTTTAAGTGATTCGGTTATGACTCAAAAGGATTCACTGACTCCCTGATCCACTGTATGAGAAAGGAACACATTTCAGTCACTACTGAAAAATTCACAGACTTTGCATGCATGCATGCTTTTTAAAACAAAACAATTACTGTACTGTAAAAAAAAAAAAAAGAACAAGACAGTAAAATATATCAAATAAATATACGTTAGAAATATATGACGTAAGACAAAGTTTGAGTCAATACAGAGGCAAATGAGACGCGTAAAAGACGTAGACGTAGTTCCGAGGCAACTTGCGATGCTGATTTCTGACACGGATGCCGTAAACCTTCCAGCGCGGTTGTCTCCGAGGTCTTCGCACTTCTCTTCCCTCAGGGCTCAGCAGCTGCCGATGCACAAATGCAGAACTTTGTGTCCTAATGAGTGCCATTAACAAGCCGACAGCGACCTAGCGTTCGACTCGTGGCTGAGAACTGAAGCTCTCCGAGCTGTCAGAATGTCAGGATTCGCCTTTTACCTGACATCCCATAAGAGCCGTCCTGACAAACACGGTGCAGCATGGGTAATTCTGTTAAACAGCATGCATTTTGTCAGAGCAATGAAGAGAATAATTTAAGTGAGGTATGAATGTCATGGCAATTCTTTTCGGTTTACTGCGAAATACTAGATAATTATATGACAAACTCTTTACTTTTTCCGCCATTTCGCTCTTTAGAATCGTTTAATTATGTTCCAATATCCTGAAACAAAGAATATAATGCTAACGATTGTACTCTCTATCGGTAAATGAAATGAAACGAGTCTTTCCATGGTAATGAGTCAGTATTTGAAGTCAGTGACTCATTTGGTCATGATTAACATTGGCTTAAGTGAGTCATTTGGGAATGAACGGCAATTGGCTCCGATTTCTCAGACTCGCCCCTTTTCGACTCAACAGGTCACTGAATTAAATGAGTCAGTGACTCTTTTAGCTATCGCAGAGATTCAGATCTGTCTCATTTGAACTGATGCAGTGAATCGATCAATCTCGATGAAGCATCACGTCTGTCACGTTCAGAGTGTCAGTTGAATCAGCAAATCTTTTTTTTCCCCAATTTGTAGAGTCAGTGACCGAGTCAATGAATCTTTCATCTGAGTTATTTGTTCAGTCTTTAAGTCAAAAGTTATTGATATCGATATTTGAATCAGTGACTCTTTTGGTAATGAATGAAATTAGCATCTCGTTCAAAATGCCAGCACGTTTTGGCAAAAAAAAATTTTTTTCCGTTTAATCTGTCAATTGAATCAGTAACTCTTTTTAACGTGACTGAGATTCACTGGATCAGTGATTCGAGTCAGTGTCTCTTTTAGTCTTAAGGAGATTTCCTTCAGTGAATCAGCGAATCATTTCAAAGTGAATCATTCCCCTGCCATCCAAAGGTCAGCATACGAATCAATAAATCTTTTATTTCGCTTCTTTCCTCATTCGTCGAGTCAAACGGGCGAGCCCGTTTGTTCAGAGAGAGACTCATTTGGACCCGTTCGATCTTATGTATGAAGTAATAATCTGTAGAGTGTTGATCTGTGTGTTGAGAAACAGTGTGAATTAATGTACACATACTGTTCTGTTGTCTTTTATCACGTAACCACCCCCATCATGCCTTTCAACACGTTTCCAGGACACACCACTTTCCTTCCTAGCTGTAATACATTAGTGAATTGTTTCAGTCTCTCACTTGGGCTCATGAGCATAATTCGTAGCTGAGTCACGCTTTTTTTTTTTTTTTTAATTGGCTTAATTTCAGTAAAATTGTTTAGTCTGGTGGTGGTTTCTTAAAGAAGAAAGGCCAAAAAAAAAGCTTGTTCCACAAGGCTGAATGTTAATTATGACGCTGGCAGGAGAACTGAAGGAGCTTGCAGCGAGTTAAATGATAAAACATGCGGATGTAGTTAAGACTTTAGCTTAGCCTTCAACGCTGACTATTACACGAATCATCCAAAAAAAAAAAAAAGGACACGGATACGCCGAGTGCGTATGAGCCTGAGTTGAAGGCCAAGTGCTGTAAAGCTGTGATGTATAGCAGGGTGTTTAAGAAGACAGATGGATGGATGGATGGATGGATGGATGGACGGATGAGTAAAAGGGAACTCAGATGCAGCAGGTATGTTTTAATGAACATTGACATTTCACGTGTAGCCTAATCTGCAGTAATCCCTTCCTTTCCCAACAGGACAGAGGTCTCCTGCACTTATCATCATTAGACGTGTGCACTGGTCACCATCCCAACCCCGAACACCAGCACGTTCACACGTGCACGTTTATTCCATCTACTTTAATGCTAATTTAGCAAAATTTGAGGGAAATAAAAGCACATATTTTACACCAACCACCAGTTGAGGACGTCGTGTCGCGGAAAACACTTCTGAGGAAAACGCTCCGCACTTAACGACGCAAACGATGGGCTAGTTTTGCTCTGATTGACAGGCGACAGAGAGTTTGCCCCTCCCACTTGGTAAACACAGCCGATTTTATACACCAGCTAAAATATAAGATGATGATGCACTGACACTGACTCATCCAGAGCCAGAAGCAGAAATGCAGAAATTTCTCATGCACGGAAGCGTCGATTAATTATTAGTATTTAAGATTTGAGCTAAAAAAAAAAAAAGGATAAGTAGTGCCCAAATGAATTCACATTTGAATGCATTTGTTTATGCATCTTTATTTATTTATCTCCAGCCTTTTGGACTCTGATTAAAACAGAAAAGAAAAAGGAGAAAAAGAAGAGGGGAAAAAATCCCAGCCCTTCAGCCCCTTTCCTTTCCTCTCCTCACCTCTCCTCTCCTTTTGATGTGTTTGCCTTCACGGCTTCTGAGCACTCTCTAATTCCATCTGGCCACAACAGAGGCGGTGGAATGGCGAGAAAAAGCATTTCCATATGTGCAAATTAGGAGGCTGCCGCCCCAAAGCTGCACCGCCGTTTCCTCTGAAGTAGATAACACACATCGGACGGCTGCCAAGTCCACTAATGGCAATCAAGAAGGGGGCTTTTATTGGCCTGCGTATGCCAAGCTGAGACCCCTCATATGCATCCCATAATTTCACTTATTACAACTCCAGGGTCTAGACAGATAACAAAGGCTCCTGTTTGCAAAAGACGACTAATAAAAAATATTCACACGCATGTGTTCAATTTGCCCTCATGATTTTATTCACATAAGAAGAAAAAAATAAATAAAGAGTTGAATGGTTGTGTTTTTAGCTTCAGAGCTCTCACAAGCGGTCTGGTCAGCACGGATAAAATATTAAAAAAAAAAAAAAAATTCTTAATGAATCATTAATGAAAAAGTCCGTGGGACACGTGCGTGATGTAATCACGTGTCTCTCACAGGCTTTGGCAAAGCAATTCGACACGTCTTCTGACATTCGGTAAAGAAATGCAAAAATATACATCTACACCTGTTATTCCACTGACTGAGCCTCATATGTTGATATTTGCATGAAAAATGTTAATTAATGTCTGAAAATTGTGACTATTTCGTTTCAGATACTGGAGAATGATTCGTAAGAGATGAGAGCGATGAAAGGACGCTCGGTGTGATTTAATTTAAGCTTTAATGTAGTGTGTGTGCGCGCGCGCGTGCGAGCGCGTGTGTTTTAATAATTGAATCTAAGTTCAGGAATTGAGTCGATCTGAAAGGACCGGCCAATTACGCATAATTATACTGTCATGCCGGCTGAGAACTAAATGTTAACACACACACACACACACACCGTATCTTCCTTTCTTTACTACTCAACCGTGACCGTATGTACACTCGACTCCTCAGGTGTGTAATCAAGTGTAAGCATTAAAAATCCACAAAGTGTGATATTCATCCACTTGACATCATCACACCTCCAGTTTTATTTTATGTGTGTGTGTGTGTGTGTGAGAGAGAGAGAAATAGTAGCGAGTTTAGAATATCGATTATACACCTAATAATCCGTATGCGAATCGACTCTGTCTCTGACTCGACCCGTTCGATTCATTTGCAAGATTAACGAGTGTTGTGTATGTATTATTTATCTTCTATTAAATTTTTATTAGATGTTTCAATTAGCGGAATAAAATGTTTTTGATATCTAAAACAAAATTATAGGAAGAAGAAACTTTATCCGAGTTTTTATTACATTATTTGCTGTCATTACCTTTATTTTGACATGAGAGTCGTTTTAAAGATGAGCGCTTCCAGGGTCAAAGTTCACAATAGTTAGCGGCCATTACGACCACCTCAGGTAGAGTTTCCCTTCATATTCATTTCAGTTTTTTGTTTTTATTTTCATTTTCTTCTTGTTTTTTTTGTAACTTTCTTTTTTCAATCTTTCAGCTACAAGATTTGACAATATTTTAACACCAACGTGAAAATTTTGAACAATTTAGAAAATTCAAAATTTACAAAAATCTTCTAAATATCTGACGCCACATTTAAGGTTTGAGGTCAAGAATAAAGAAATAAGTTTTTTACCAAACAAAGAATTTAATGATGCACATTTCAAAAGTTTCAATTTATTTGCAGAAAATCACCAATTATTTAGAATAACCAAGTTATTGAAAGTGGGGATAAATGATTCTCATTGTTTGTTGTACTGTGCTAGATCTTGGAGAAGTTGGGTCACCTGAAACGTCTTTACTTCCAGCGTTGGAGTCGAACCTCCTTTAATTTGAACTTCAATCCTTGTCTACATCTCCACCTGCTGAATGTCTGCAGAGCTTTGAGGTATGTTTGGGTGTTTCTAATTCTTGATTTTCCGGTACTTATTTTCTATCCCACTGCCTTTGTGGTCAATCAAAAAAAAAAAAAAAAAAAATCCTGGCATCACATCCCATCCAGGTTGTTTTCCTACCTCAGGGTTCTCCATTATAGGTGAAGACAACTCATAAAGACTTTCCAGAATAATCTGAATGCTTTTAACTATCAGAGCCCAGATATCAATGTGTCCAGAGACACTTTTGTATAGTGTTGTTGTTGTTCCAGATGACGACAGTTAAGTTAAAAATGTGGATAAACTTGCACCTCAGGCACATGGCGCATTCTCTCTCACACACCCAGGCAGGAATAAGTGCACTCTTGTACCGTCCAGGTCGTTTCTTCTGCCATAAGTGGACACCATTCAGCTCTCATCCATTATTGATGATGGACAAAGTGGTGGCGAGATCCTGCATCTTTTGTGAAAGGAACAAAAAAAAAAAAAAAAGGGGTTCAGGGTTGAAACCTTACATCTCCAAGATACTATTCTTTTCAATGTTAAAGCCCAGGCTGTGTCTCTCTTTCTCTTTCTTTCTTTTTCTAACAGTCCCTGAGAAAATGGGTTTGAACGTTGCTTGCGGATTCTTCACACAAAATGTTCACGGTCTCATTTGAATAGAGCGACGCGTCTGTATTGGAAATAACACGTTGGTCAGCTGGTGACCTTGTGGCATTGCTCGCTTTCTTTCGCACGTATACGAACACTCAGAGGAGAAAAAAAAACACCACCATCACAGAAAAATAAAAAACAACCATTGCCGGTAAACATTTTTTTTTTGTGGGGCGGGGTTTGCAAATATCTTTGAGGAAAGTTCCTCATACTCCGAATCTTGTCATCTTCCAAACGTGAGCACGGAACACCGATCGTCTTTTTATTGTGGTTACAAATGTTAGAGTTACGACGCTCCGACATCGGAGACTCTTTCCGTAAATTATGAAATCTGTGCTTGAATATGTTCACCGGCGATCCGTGTCTCGACCGCCGAACCGGTCGGAAGCGAGCGTTCTGCGGCGTCGCTGGCGGTCTACGGTAAGATTTCCCCGATGTCACCTTTTTCAAAAATTAAACTTCAGTTTTGCACCGGGAACAGCTCAAAGACACTGCAACATGACAATTCACCCACGGTGGGGGAAAAAAAAAGGGGAGAAAGATGGAGGGGGGGAAGAAAAAAAAAAAAAAAAAAAGTCACTTGATTGGTGACAAAAGATAACAAGAAGTGGCTGCAGGGTGCCTCTAAAAACTCTTGCTGTCTCAAAGTGGTGTGAATAGACCCCATCTGGTTTGCTCTCACATCCACACTCAAGATGGTGTCTCTCCAGCAAAAGCCATCATAGGATATAGATACGGGCGGCCGGATATCTGTGCCAGGGTCCCTGGTGACTTCAATCAGTATGGGTCCCTCTAGAGCTGCGTGTCCATCGCTCGGCGGGCCAGAATCGCGCTACACTCGGACCAGTCCAATTTAACGTGAGAAAACATGGGCCTTGTGCTAGTGGGAAGGCAGAGAAGGATCCTCTGTCCATCTGTAGCTTCAGGGCCCATGGGGGCAGCCTCGGGGGGAAATCTTGACAAGGTTTGGAAGGATTCATTTTTGTTTTCAGAAGGAAGCGTGCAAAGAGTTAGAAAGAGAAGAGCAGAATTCGACAGGTTCGCCAAGCAGATTGCTGTAGCATGTTGTTATGTTATGACTTAAATGACTCGTGTACACAATGCCGAGAGGCGCGTTCCAGTTATGCGATCGCTATGCAAAGGCCAGTATGTGTAGCGTGTGTGTGTGCGTGTGCGTGTGTGTGTGTGTGTGTATGGTTTTTAATTAAACTCTCCTAACCAATCAAGGCTCATTGTGCTCATGGTGGCACACAATAGCCATCAGATTGGCTTGATTATACAGACAGGACAAAGAAATCCAGACCTGCAGCAGTAAAGGAATCTGATCAATGATGAGGAGGATGATGAGGAGGAGGAGGAGGAGGAGGATGATGGACGCTCAGACTCGCCAGTCTCCAAACATGCAAATCACTCAGCATTAACAGTGATTGTCCATCAAGTCAAGTGTGTATGTGTAAGAATAACCCACTGATAACGAGAGTGTTGGAAAAATAAAGATGATTCATTAGCATCAGGAGTAAACATGCTAATTTCACCCACAGAAACTATAGGATTTAATTATGTTCGTACGGATCGTTAACGTTGCCGTCAGGGTTCGGCTTGACGAAATGAAATTAATTTATAAATTTAGGTGTCAACAATTCTACAAGATTACCGTTTCAGTATTAATTAAACAAAAGTGTCCTGGTTCAAAACGATTCGTGATTCAAATGTTTTCTGATTCGCAAAAGATTGTTTGATCGATTCGTGGTTTCAGAATTGAATTGATTCATATGATTCAATTTTTCACGTGTGAAAATTCTTCACGCGATTTATTTCGTTTCATATGAATTCACTTCTTCACGTGTGAATCCTTCTCACGATTCATTTCCATTCGGATCGATTCATGAGTCAAATGTTTTTCTGATTCGTTTGATTGATTCATGGCTTCAGGGATTAAATGTTTTATTATTGATTCAAAAATTTTATGTTCCACTGATTCAGTAGTTGAGGACCGCTTTACAGATTTACTGTTTAAATGTTAAACTGATTCAAAAAAGGGATTCATTTTAATGCATTTTTGTATTTTCCTTGTCTACTGTGCTAATGCTAATTTTTAGCGTTATGACGACTCAAAGCTAGCAATCCTGTGCATTCTGATAGCTTTCCTTAAATGAGAAGCTTCACTGATGAGGAGGAGGAGGAGGAGGAGGAGGAAGGTATACATTTTGTTGGTTGTGTCAATTTACAGGGGGAAAAAAAACATTCATAAAATGTTGACAAACAGCAGACAGCGAGACTACTGCATCCGATAAGAGACAGATTTCTAATTTCAGAACAGCGCCCACTTTCTTTAGCGGTGGACGTCAGGGGTCTAAGATGATACAGGTCCAAACGAGGTAGAGAGAGAGAGAGAGAGAGAGAGAGAGAGAGTAGTGTACGGCTGGCTCCGTGCTCCGTATGAGGTGTTAAACAAGTGCGAAACGCAGAGAGTGGCCTGGCCCGCCTCCACTCCCTCCCACCGCCTCATCTCTTCATCTGATGTGTCAACGCTCAGCCTGGCCTGGCACGAGAGAGTGACGAGAGGGTCACCAGAGAGCACAGATGCCACCCTGTTTCCTCTTCTCTTCTCTCATTACTCCGTCTCTCCTTCTTCTTCTTCAAGTTCGTTAGCATGAGCCGGCCCATAGACCGGACGCACTCCTGACTCCTTTAACGTGCAGTAAAGAGCCTATAGACATCTGACTAAAAATAGAACGAGCTCGTGGTGCCAGGGATGAACGTTTTTATAAATATTAAACGCTTCCTTCATGCTTTTAAATCAGAAATATAACATTTGGCACTTGGACGGTCGAAATCTTAACGTGTTCGTCCAACGATTCAGAAACACAAACCAGTATTAACTGGGAACTCTTACAGGAAAGGATTCACGTCATAATTTTTGATTCACAAGATTTAGAAGCTTTTACATTAAAAGTTTATACACAGTGATATTTTAACGCGTCATGTGTACGTGTTCCCGCATGGATCGTTTTCTCATGATTCATTTTTTCATATGATTCACTTCTTCAC
>JAOTRN010000002.1:1638704-1655501 GCA_028566695.1 Bagroides melapterus
ACACACACACACACACACACACACACACACACACTAACAGGCATCTCACGAAGCCAACGATCCAGCGCCAGGGATTGGTGCGGATGCCAGACTGCCCCCTGCTGTAATAATCTGGAAGAATTACACCGAGAAGAGGGGGAGAGAACGAGCAAGCAAGGAGAAGACCAAAGAGGAGGAGGGTGGAGGGAGGAAGATTTTTTAAAGGGATATAAAACTCTGCCTGGCAAGCGCATAAAGCTCAACATGAGTGTGTGGCTCTCTCTGGATTCTGCATCACAATGAATGACATCACGCACACACTAAAAAGACCTGGCGATGGCTGAATTAGACTCTTTTGTGAGGACAGGCCTTGGCACATTTCACCTTAATGAGTGGCTTCCAGCTCTGTGTCACTCAATGGTCCCAACCAACCCCCCACCCCCCACCCCCTTTCAATTTTCCTCCTTTTTTTCTTAATGGATTATGCTTTTCTGATTTGCTTGAATCTGCTGGCTCTTGCCCCAAGCTCTCCGTGTTACCAGCTTGGCCTTGGTCGGCCGCAAAATGCATGTGAGACCAAAATGTGCTCCAAATGTACCACAGGGAGGAAAAGGAGAATGCGTGGGGAAAAAACAAGAGTAAAATAAAAACCACAATGGCTTTGCTGCTTTGTTGTATCGGAGTAATTAAATTCATTTTTTCCTCTCCAGTATTTTTTTCTGTAAAACCAACAGTCGTAAAATTTGGCCACATAATGTGTGCCTGGTGGACACAACTGCAGCCAAAACGCACCCAGAGGAAGCTTCGCAGCCGACATCCAAACCGACTTGTAACAGAATGTTTCAGCATGAGCGCATGGCCTTGCTAACAGGGATACACGCAACATGCTATGCATATAGATTTGAAAGCGTGTCATCGACTTCAATTGAGCACCGCTATTTGATTTGTCTTTAGGTTAGTCGACTCGGGACTTGACGCATAACAAAAATGATGCCTCGTATAATAATTTGCCTGAATATTTTGACATTAATTGCTATTTATTTACAAGTGGTAAGACATGAAGGACAAGATGGTTTGAAATGCAATGCTCCAGGTTCTGCAGCATAATACCAGGTGAGAGCCTGAAACCAGGCTCTTTTATTCTAGCGCTGAGTATTTGGTCCGACACAAATCTTGGCACAGGAGCTTTATTTATAAGGGCCATTAGAGGCTGCTGTGTGTGAGAGCAAGTGTGAGAGCATGGCAGGGGCAGGTGCAGCGAAAACACACTCCCGCCCAGGCCATTTCCACCTGACACTGATTTCTTCATCTGACAGTAATTTCAGCCCTCCCAGTTAATGAACAATGGAATAAATGGGCTTAAATTTGGGAGGCAGAAGTCAGTTTAACATAACCACTGCCATCAACGCTGACATTAATTGCTCCCTAATTCTGGCAGTCGTGCCTCTGAGAGGCCAAGAGGAGAGAATAAGTGTGCGAGGAGAGAATGGATATGAGACCCTGACACACTGGGAGAGTGACAGCAAGGGCCAGGAACTTGCAGAGAGAAGAAGAGGGCTATCTGCAATGCCAGCTATGTAAAAGTGGGCAGAATTAGCATTGACCTCTCCACTGGCAAGGTGCCAGGATTAAATAAAAAGTTATTTTTTTTGTATAAGCACAATTTAGCAACCTACCAGCATCATGGGAAATCTCATCTGGTATTAGCAGTGACATTAAGTGATGTTAAGTGGTTAAAGTAGGACTCAAAGGTAGTAGGACAGACTTTGAGAGCTAGAATTAGGGCTGATAGCATCACTGTCATGTTGCATTTTAAATTGAAAACATTAAAAAAAAAACTGCTTTGGCCTCTCACAAGTATAGTTTATTTAGAAGAAGTTCCAAACAAATACTGCTGCTTCAATCAACGTTTTCCCATAAAGCCATGTACTTAGGATAAAATGCTCGTGTAAAATAAGTTTTTCAAATTGACAGGCAAGTAGAGGCTCTTTTTTTTTTTTTTTTTATCCTGTTTAGTCATCCATCAACACCCAGAATAATGTAATTAAAATGCAATAAAAATTTAGCTTAAAATGGTCAATAGCTCTTTCTTAAAAGGAAGGTTTGTTAAGAATTCCTAACTTCCTCAAGAGGTGCAAGTAAGAGCTTACAGAGCTTCCTGCTCCATGCTACTTAGAATATTGTATAGTTCCCAGAGAGACAAAGCAAAGAAATGTTTTTTATTTAACTGTAAAAAGTCTGAATGTGCATCATATAATCAACATAGTTGTTCAAAACCACTTATTTGCTTCAGTTTATGTCTTTGTAACCAAACAATTTTGTTCATTAGCTTAGTGATGAATAAGTAACCTGATCTTTTGAGAAAAGCATTTTGAAACAAATGTGGTCTCATTCCCTGGTTCCCCAACCAAAAGGGCTGGAGGCCCAACTCATCCTTGCGTACAAACATCAAGTTTCTGCCTAATTAATGAAGTGGTCATGTCCAGCAGAAAGGGAAGCCATATGTCATTACACATTGTCCACTTTAGGCCACTTCCCTCTGTCCTCCATGCTCATTCCCTGGGTACATCTCTGTCAAGTCCAACCATTTGCAGCTCCTTTACAGAGTCATTAAATGTGGCCTCTACCCAGGCTGGATCTCTAGAGATGCTCCTCGAATGAAGCCAGGAACTCTGACAAGAGGAAGATTCGTCCCTATCCAGAGCCATGGATAATACTGCTGCCCTTTAATGGCTGCTCAGAGGGCATGCTTGAGTCAAGGGCAATTTTGCAGATGAGACAGTGTTATGAATACTTTAACATAAAGTACAGTATATTTTAGTCTTTCTATCCCCCTCCCCATGCATTCTGAGTTCCATGTGGCAGGGCAATTATGCATAATTACACTGAGGGGTTGGTGCACAAGGGCTGGGAAATACTGAGATGCTGAGCCTGCCTCCTTCCATCCTCACCATTTTAAGCCCTTGGATTGGAGCAGTGATCTGCAGGTAGGATGTAACATTCATTGTCATGACAGCGGGGTTGGAGAAGTTCAAGGTGCTCACAGAGCGAAGGGGTCACGTTGGCCCAGAAGCCTCCAATCTGGTGATCCGTTGGCTCTTTGACCCGATCATCTGGTTCTGGCTGTCCAAGCGTGTTTGCGCTCTGTTTCCTGATACGCTAAGACAAAGGGGCCAAGATACGGATCTGACTGCTAGTGCGTGCCGAGCAAACACAAGCGATTCCCAGCCCCCTGAGCTCTGACAACTTCCGCCAATGATCCATGCGAAGGTGCCCTGTCAACATTCACAAACATGCCTACTGCAAAAACAAGATAGTCCATACTCTAAATCCTGCTCTGCTTTAAAATGAAAATGCAGTCAAATCTCCTTATTCTCCTCTTCACACAGTCTGAAGTGCACCTCAGTCTTCCCTCAACCCAGTGGATGAAAAGCATGTTGTTTGTGTCTGCACATTTCATATGCAGATTGCGTAGTGCAGCAGGGCCATATTAAAGGGCTAAGCATTTGCTTTTTTGCATAGTTTTTAGGACCCTAGCCTCGAGCCAAGCCTGGCGCTTGGTGCCCAGGCAGGACAAACAGTACAGCTTCAAGGTGGCACAGTGCAGCCTGAATCAGCGCTCACCTCACGCCCCACCAGTCCCGAGGGCATGTACGCCAAGTCCGCCTTTATTTCCACCACTGCCACAGGAGCATAAAAAAGAAAGAAAGAATGGGAAAAAAGGCACCGATGCCGATGCAGGGATTTGAATAATTCTGCATCATAGGCACACAACAACAGAGGCAGGGAGGAGGGGGTGAAAAAACTATGGGAGCTCAAATTTCGCAAGGCATCTCTTCTTTGCTATGCTGAGGCTTACCATGAAAGCGACGGGCCACGTTTCAGGTGCAGCGGAGAAAAGCTGATAAAAGCAGGCGTGGGATTACACTCCATGACCAAAGACATTCATCTCTCCCATTTTCTTCATTTCTTCTTTTTTTTTTCCAAATGGCATCCTTTAGCTTTCTTCTGTCAGCTCATCAGGACAGAGCCACTCAAGCAGAATGCCTCGCCTTTGCTTGTATAATTAGCTGGACAACTCTTTCACCTTGCTGCAGAGATAGTAGAGTGTATGTCTCCTGTCCCCTGAGGCATGTTAACCCTCCCTCCCCCCCTCCACCCCATCTCTTCCTTTCTCTGTCGCAACACAAAGAGCACAAACCTCGTCCAGATCTCGATACACTCAAACACTTAGACAACCCCCACCCGCAAACACAGCCATTCAGTAAGACATATCTCACACCTGTCTGACCAGCATATACCCCTGAAAAACAATGACACCTTTTAACAACTCAATTAAGAAGTCTTAGCTTGGCAGGTAGCATAACAGGGGTTCAGAGGCAGTTTAGAGGTATTATGTTAATGCAGAGATGTTAATGCTGGATGGGCTGCGCTCCTCAGCATGTGCAGTGCTGAACTGACAAACCCCTGACCCTGCTGCCAGTCACCCTGTAATGGAACCTAGTTGCCCAGCAAGTAGTTCCACTTGCTTCCCAGACAAGATAGCTGGGGCAAGTAAAAGTTTACCCACTTCCCTGCTAATGTTCTCTTACTTGTAACCACGTTATCCATAGTTGTTGTCGTGTTTGCTGAACCTTTGCCAATTGCCATACCTCATCAGCACTCAGTGTGGTTTCATTTATTTGTTGGTAAATTAAGTTTATTGATGGGCCAAATGGGGCAAATTGGTGTTGCCAGGTTCTAATCAATAAACCAAATCCTCACCCATTGAACCACAATCATTAATGGTCACACACAGATCAACCATTTCAAGAAGGCCTTTATTTTAGTTGAAAAGGTTTATTTGATAAACTGATACAGGGGAATATAATGCCCTTTCTTCCAACATAGTATGGATTGCATACATGTCTCGCACCTTTGCCAATAACTGTATTCATAGATTAATGATCTTTAGGAATGACTGAAAAGCCATTCCAAATTTATTAACTGAAAAGCTATATTTTTACTATTCTCCTCTATCAAGCACCATAGCGATAGTTAAAGTCTGAAAGAAATGCTTTGTTTACTCAATTAGAAGCACTTACTCAAATGAGGAGAGGCCTGTGATTATGACGATGGAGAAATATCCACCCAAGTACATCATTCTTTCTCTATGCCTTCCTCTCTCTTACTGGCATGTTTTCATACAAACATTGGTAAAGGTCAGGTCATCTGGCAACCTATTGCATTCCAGACCACACTGCCTTTTTTCCTCCTCAGATCAGTCTCATAGAGCTTTAATTTCAGAATATGTAGTATTTGTACACTTGGACATAGATGGGTAAGGAATAAAGCCCAAAGGGGTACACTGATATAGGCACTATCATAGTTATATAAGATTTGAGAATTCAACAGGACTTGTGTTTTCAACTGCAGTATATGATGTTCTGCTTAATGAATCTGTAATGGTATCAGTTTCTACCCATGATACATTGCCTGATGACAGGGACTACAAAACAGAGAACCAAGCCTGTATTTGGAGCATGCGGTTTAAATTTTGGGTTTTTTCGTGGGGGAAAGAGGCAAAAATGAGGCCAATAATAACGCACTCACTTTCCAGAGAGGCTTCAACCTACCCTGTAGGTAAGCCGCCGTCATGTTTTTTACTCTGGTGTCCCACTCATCCATGAAATTCTACACAGAGCACCTGAGCGACTTTACGACTTCACCTCATCAATACTGGGATAAAGAGTCAGAGTGAGCGTTCATTAATTCCAGAGTAACCTACTGCTCGGGTTTGCTAATGCCAAGCTCTATTGATGTTTCTTTTCCCAGAGAGGAAGACATGTTAACTCCTCAACCCCACCCTCACCTCTTCCAACAGCCAGAGAAAAGGCCTGCAATCTTTTGTCAAGCCTGCATCAAACAAGAAACATGTATAGGGGTGTTTTAATGGGGGCATCATTGTGGTCAGGGTGAGAGCAAGGGAATGCTAGGATGGTTGTCTGGCTAGGCGCTTGTGCCCAGGGAGACTCTCCTCTCTGTGCACAGCTTGAGGCCGAGCCACCATGTATGGGCCCTGACCTCTGAGGTCATGCTCTGGGTGCAAATTCAAAAGCTTGACATCTGTTGCCTGGCTTTTTGATCGAGCATAGAAAGAAAGGCTTAGGCTGCTTGTCAGCTAAACACTGGTTCTTGGGTGAAATAATACCCCAGCAAGCCACCTAGACCACAATTTAGCCTTTTTTTTGTTTTTGTGCTTCGGCCTGTGTGACTATAAAGACTGATTAACTGAATCGGGAAAAGTAGGATGGGTTTAGTTGTTTTGCGAATTTCATCCTCTTGTGGGAAAGAGCCAGATGAGTGGAAGCTTTTTTGTTATGCAGGATAATAGTCTTCATCCAGCTTATACAAAGTGGACCTCTATCATTAGCACTGGTCTTATCACCAGAAGCTACAGAGAATGTGGTTGTACCTCTGAAAGCTTAGTTCAGCAGACAGTCTTGCCTTTTATTAAATGGTAAAAAACTGTTTTTAAGGTGTATATGAATTCATATTTGATAGGCATAGACCACAGAGAGTTAATAGCATGCATTTCTGCTTTCAACAAAAGAGAATATGCTTTGCTTCACACATTTTAATTTCAAACCTATAAAGCCATTGACTTGATAGATGAAAATAAGGTTCAGATCAAAAATTCTCATAAAAAGAATACGTTTTGCAACTTTTCCTCCCAAAATGAGAGGCTTAGCCAGTTATAGGGAGTGATAGACTTACATTTTGGCATTCACAAGCTCCTGTTTTGAGATGCAGAGCCATGTAATGGTTTCCTGATGCAGTTGGCATGGTGACAAGCGACGAAAAGCAGTGAGTTAAATCTGGTGACTGAATCTCCCCGAAATGTGCTGTAATCTTCGGCCAATCTACGTATTAACACCCAACTTCTGCCTTGCTCTTTCTTTATTCCCAAGACTCGGTCCACTCCCCCAGCCTCCACACAAAGGGCTTTTCTAACAGGATAAAGGGTGTGAAAACATGCCCCCAGATTCACTCTGCACTATAGCTTTTATATTGCCCAACGCTTGGCATTTGTCTTTTTAATTTAAAAAAGAAAATATCATGTAGTCCCTGTCGCCTGCTGGGGATGTGGTGTGTCGGGTCCATGATGCGGATGATGAAAATAGAGATGGGAAAGATTTAGAGAGGTAACCTGGCATGATTAAAAGACCATATTGAAATGACATTGGTGATAGGAACATGTTCCACCTCTTCGAGTCAAAGGGCCATGTATTTAGTATCAGGTATTGAGCGATAACCTTGGCCGTTTCTTTTCATAATAAATGATAATGCATATTCGGAGTGACATTAAATTAAAGCCTCAATAGTGACATTCTGCCTTTGCAGTCCTGTAGTGAACATCCTTTTTTTTTTTTTTTTTGGTAGTTCGTCTTGATTGAGCTTATGAATGTTGTGGAAGTTGGTAAGATGCCACTTCTTAGCATGCTTTAGCCTTCAACGACAACATGGCATTTAAGTCTGAATTAAATACATCTTTTTATCTATATTTAAATATTTATATATATCAAATATATTTGAGTCCTTTTCTGTGAACTTGAACGTCTTATGTCTTTTTAATGTAAATTTGCAGATTGAATATATTAATAATTGCAGATTATTTCTTTATTCATTCTTTATTAAGTACTTCATCTTGCCAATGGTGGAGCTGAAAAATTCTGGCTCCATGAACACCAGAACAGCTTTAGTCCACCCTGCATTATTCTACTTGTTGCTTGGACTGTCCTTCAGAGATAGGAAACCATTTTTCAAAATATATTCTCTCGGTTGTTGGTTGAAATTTGGTGAGTGTGAAGGTCATAGCATATCATTTTTTCATCCAGCTACTCCATGAATCCTTATGCTCTGTACATTGGGCAGAGTCATCCTGGAATAGACCACACCAATAAGGCTAGAAGTATTTCATCACAGGATAAGGGTGAAAGTATGAATAACTTCTCTCTCTCAGGGGACAAGTTGAGGCAAAATTTGAGGACAAAAATAAATGCCCTCCATACCATAATCATATAAGCCACCAGTTTTTAATTTGTTTTGGCACACGCCTGTACCGAACATACTCATAGTATATAGCTAAAAGCATTCAAAGTATGTGCCTTGGGTAGCTCCAATATTTTATGCATAATGGTTCAGCTCTTAAACCAATGGAAACATGGGCCAGTGCTTCCTGTACCAGGAAAATGGGCATCAAAGTGCCACAGTTTGCCCTTTGGTAAACTCTCAATTGCTCATTTTGAAATCATTTTTCTCTAGAAATATCTACCAAATATAAAAATACAACTGACATTCCTACAAGATGCTTCCAGAACAATTCACCCGGAAATGAAGTTGTCGATTTCCTAGAAAGCCGAGCAGCGGGTCACGCCAAAGGCGTTCCTCAACACGACTCTGACACTTTGGGTCAGGAGTACAAGCAGAGCTCGGATCTCAAAACACAACCTTCGGTTCAACCCCGGAGCTGTAGAACAGCAGGGAGCATCACAGGTAAACAGCAGTCCATATCTGAATAATATATTTATACATTCAGGTTGGAGGAAAAAACAGCTCTCCGGCACTCCTCAGTCTGTCCTGTGCTGCAGCTCTTTTCAGTCAGTGACAGCTCACCGGGAGCCGGCGGAGTGCAAGGTGAGCAGCTTATCATCGCAGTCTGCCCATGTCTGCATCACATCGAAACACACACGGAGAACATCCTGCAAGAGATTGAAACAAGGTTGAGAAGGTTGCTGCACCCAAGTAATAAAATATCCCGTATTTTAAACATCACCGTTTAATCCATTTCTTGAAACAATGGAAAGAGTCAGGACTGAGTCAGTGACCAGGTAAAAAGGGGATTAGTCTGAGAAGCAATCAAGGTTGGCGGCTTGGTAGCACTAGGGCTTGAACCCTGACCTACCAATCAATAGCCCAGAGCTTTAACCACTCGAGAATAACCACACTTCTCCAATTACATCTTTTATTTCTAAATAATTTTCAAAATTCTATAGATCCCCCAAGTTAATATTATGTTATTCACATAGATTTTTTTTTTATCTAATTAAGTTTATTTCACATTTAGGTTATAATATTACAAAAACAAGAAGTCCAAATTGGGGGTATTGGGGAACACTTATATAAGACGTATGAGAACAAGGTCGAGACAAAACCAGTCAATCTCCAGAACACTCGAGGTCACTCTTTTGCCAGTCATCTTTGTAAATATAGCATTTTTCTACAGTATTTTCTTCTTCTTCTTTGAGAAAAGGGCACTTCTCATCTTTGGCATCAATTTGAATGTCACCGGTTTCTCAGGATTGACAAAATAATATGCACTCATCTTTTCGCTGAGACAAAAAAAAAAAAAAACAGGGGACGATGCACGTCGGGCACGTTTTTTTTTTCTCCTGAGTTTTCTTTTTTTTGCTTCTTTTTAATCAGTGGAGGACGAGTGACATGTCCAATCATAACAAAACATCAGCTGTTAAATGGGCCTTTGCAATCACTGTCAAAGCCAACCATTAGGAAGCCCGGCATCCGCGGACATCAATCAGCTTTTATAAAGTTATTTATTCATCATTTAATTATATAACTCGGCGTTTTATCTATTTATTTATTCTAATCAGTCGAGTTCTGCACTTTGTGTATGTCCTTGTCCAATCAAACAATGCAGATGCAAGAAACTGCTTGTTTGTACATCTTTATGTTTATGAAGAGATTATTTTTTCTAGTCTTTAATGGTGTTTTTTTGTATTTGTTATACCTTTGAGGTTTTATGCTGTTAAATCAGGACCTTGCTCTCTTAATTGCATGTAAGCAAACATTTCTTTTTTTCTCCAACAAGTAAGATATCCTGGCGGATTTAACACCAAAATATCTCCTTTCTAATTTCTTGTTGCTGTGGAAAAGCCTCTTAATCAAGCCTGGAAACGCCAACATGTGAATTATAGGCAAAGAACAACTGTAGCTCGATTGAATTATTTCCTCAAATTAAGCGCATTAGCTGTGAAATTATTTGCTTTCATTTAAGACGCCGTGGAATCCGATTTTAATGTTGCATAGCCCAAAATCAAGATTTGCTCCTGATCCGCTGTAACAGAACACGCACAAAGAAAGCAGTGGGTCACCTACATAAACGCAAAAACCATAAACTCTGCATGAAAATCCATCATAAACAACCGACTTGCCTGGAAAACTGCCAAAACTCAATCCTTTGGAGCATAATGGAACATATTTTTTTTTACTATTTCTAACCCAGATGCTAAATGAATAAAGAATTAGTGCAAACTGAATAAAAATAAATAAATTGGATCGGTGCTCAGACAGAATCTTAAAATAAAACTATGAAATAAAATCTATATAAAAAATTAGAAGTGACTAGATGTGAATTTTAAAACATTGAGCAGGTTTACTTTTTTTTGGAGCACAACTGGGCTGTGAAAAATTCTCGAGCTGAGCAAACCGCTCGTGATTGGGTATACCGTTTCAGGAAATCAGCAAGATCTGACAGGAGTGCAACAATAATCTGGATGTCAACAGAACCAGGAAAAAAGACGTCACTAGTTCCTCCGCTAACAATTAGCATGCTGAAAGTTCTAAAGCATTCATTCCATTCAGTTCCCATTTCAGCTGAATTGTCACAGCTCAGTCTCCTCACACGTTAAATCAAGAGCTCATTTACTTCCAGGGTGCTCAGGTTAGTGAGACCTTGTGGAAGCTCTTGTACATTTGGATGAATTACTAACCAGCTTCCTTTCATTCCTCTTATTCCTCCTCAGCAGACAGAATGCCAATTAATCATGGCGAGGTCACTGTCCCTCATCTTCACCGAGCGTCATGTGACTCCTCGGTGCGACTCTCCGGCACAAAAGGAGCTATTAAGCAAATCATAGCCAGGCCTGTAAGCGTCAGCCTCGCTTCCAGGATGTCCTCGTCTTGCACGCTCTGACCCCTGATCACTACGCTGCTAATTCTTTGATTAAATGCTTGTAGCCACCCTGTCGCTACGGATAACTGGCACTTGCTATGTAAAGGAAGACTGCACTAAGACTTGGTGGAAAAACGCACCACGTGCACGGTGTTGTAATTTAGCATATGTGTAGCAGGACTTCAAAAGGAATTTTAAACTTCACCCTTCAGGCTTTAGTTGACATTCTGAAACAGACCACAGGAACTGACCTCAGAGGCCTCAGAGACCCTGGGGGCAAACTGAGGGCCACATTGGAGGGGGCTGTCCCATTAAGAGCTCGAAAAACAAACAATAAGACCTTAAACTGTATCTTGTTAAAAAAAAAAAAACATCCAGGTAGAGCTGAAAAGAAAACCGAATCAGACAGAAATAGCCGAATCTGTAAAAGCCATTGTTCCCAAAATAATTGATTTAATATTCGAAATGAAAATTTCATTAAACAAATATGACAACAGATGAAATCTCAGTAATATAAAGTAACACTTGAACGTCAAGTCACGAGAGCGTCACAACCATGTCAGTGAACGTGTCAGAGAAACATCTCACATCACGTCAGATATAATTGGTAATTGTCTTATTTGATGCCATGACAGCTGATGAAACATGCAAATTTTTCCTCTACTACTTTGCATATGTCTTATGGCAGATGTTGTATGTAGATAATACATGCTTTATGTAAACTGCCATAGCATACTTAATGCTCGATTCTGATTGGATGATGACTTTCTATCATGTAATTACTTAACATATCTGTCACTTAATATTATCTATTTATTCAGACAAACATAGGACACATTCATTTATGTCTTGTTCAATTAAAATTTTTCTTTGTTTACATGAATACTTACCCACTTATTTATGTACAGTATGTATTTTATTATTTATTATAATAAATACTACAAATTTAAAAGAAACATCTTCATTTACATATATTTTTTATTTAAAAATAGTTTTTGGAACTTATTTATTTCAATACTTAATTAAAACCATCTTAATTTTTTTAATTATTATATTTGATTAATTAGTATTATTAGGAAGACAATTTTATTATTATTATTATTATTATTATTAATAACTCATTTAAAAAAATATTTTTTAATTATATGTAATAGTAACAATACATTAATGTAATGTAATAGATCCAGAAATAGAGCCTCGAAATTCCAGAAAGTTCTGTGTGATGTGTTGCATCCTGACACACCCCTGTCGGCGCTAATCATTACCCACGTCCTTTTTTTTTTTTTTTTTTTTTTTTTTTTTTAAAAAAAACATTTAATTGGCTATCATTGTCTGGCCGTCTCTGTTTGGTGAGTGGAAATGAGAATGGCAGTGACCAGATGCCTGGCTCTCGTTCTCAAAGCTCTTTAATTAGAGTGAGCCCAGCGAACCTGAGGACCATGGCACGACAAAAGCAGGGAAAAGGGCAATTAACGGCCGAGCGGTCCCCTCTCCGTCCATCTGTCGGAGCGCAGGTGAAAGGATGATGAAGGAGCTCCATCCACACGGTCCCATATGGAGACCCTTATGGGCGAGAGATGCTCTCGATCCTCTCCTCAATGCCGGCCCTTTAAGACCGCCTTTTATTTAGCTTCCGCTGACATCAATATCTGCCTGGGAATGCAAAGGGGCAGCTGCACAGATTGTCTGCCTACCTTGTTATGTAGTGAATGTGTAATTCAGGTCCTCCCTCGGCATGCTTTTCTTTTCTTTTTTTTTTCTTTTAGGCTGGCTCTACAGAAAAGATAAATATGAGCAGCCCTGATGGTTGGTTCTATTTATTTTTGGCTCTCAACCGTCCTGCTTTTTGCTGTTCTTTACGATATTCACATCCTTCAGATTTTTTCTTCAGACTCTTCAGATTTTTTTCTTATTTCTACTGTTGCTGTTGAATTCTCAAATCTGATTGGTCAGAAGTTGTTAAGTTTCTATAACAGTTTTTTAACCGCGCTGCTATTTAATACAAATATAAAACATCTTACATTCCCGTGATATGGAGATGTTTTCTGTGAAGTAGATGCTTATTACTATTTATGGAATGAGTCTCCACAAATAGCGTCAGGACTTTTTTTTTTTTCAGCATGTTCACAAAATTCTTTATAGCAAAAGAAACAACAATGGTGTGGTGATGAAATTTTCCAGCCTGAAATGAATTATTTTTCAGAAACATCACATCCTGAAGTTTTATTCTTCTCCTACCGGAGTTGGTTATTAAAAAACGACATGAACTTCTTTTATCGATTAAAACACTTCCATGAGACAAGTAGGTGCCTGATATTGCTTACGTTATAGCAGCCCTTCTTTCACCCGAGCAGAAGTCATGAAGACATTATTTTGATGTTAATGAAAAACTGAACCTTGTGGTTTACGGTAAAGCATTTGCTTTCTTTTTTTTTTAAACCGAGCAGCATGCTTGTTTTTCCTTCACTCCTTGAGGATGAACTGGTGATATTCAGCTGACCCATTTTTTTTTCATTTGTCCAGCACTCGTTCAAATGTCCACAGCATTTCGCTTTATTAAAGTCGACTGCGATGCAGTTTCGTATTTAAAATTCACCACATACTGCTGTCGGTTTACGGTTTCTGCCACAAATGATACCAGTCTCAGGAAATGCTCCGATTGAGCAGAAGACGAGATTTAAAATTTTATTTCATTTTTATCCCTAAGTAACAGAAACCTTGAGAGGAGGAACCTCATCCATCCAGGATTTGTGTCCTGCATCATTCTGTTTCAGACTATTAAGGTTCCTTAAAGGTTCTTTTCTAAAGAATTTCTACTTGGTCTCTTTTCCATTCAAGAGTTCCCTCAAAAAATAACACAGACACCATGTAAAGCTAAGATATAGTCTAGTGTGTCTAGTCAAATAGTTATTCGTTCTAGTTTCCTAAAAAGGTTCTACTTGCCCCTGTTAAGACTTTCTGCAGAAGAGAAAACCTAATAAACGTTTAAAGTGCTAGATGGATGAATCGAGTATTTATTAGTGTGTTTAAATGAATGCCTCAATTAATGGTAGCAAACTGTACTTTTAAAAATGTCCACGTTTCGAGTCGTACCTTGTACCTGGGTAGGTAGGTCAACATGGTGTACCGTTAATTAGATTTATTTTGAAGGAGTAAACCTTTAGAGTAGTCCTAAAGGTCCAATTATATACCTTAAGGTATGTTTTAAAAAATAAATAAATAAATAAATAACAGCTAAAAGCCCATTTTATTATAGCTCTTCTGAGAGAGCGAGGGAGAGTGTCCAAGGTACTGGGTCAGTGTAGTTACGTCAGTGATACATGCTCGCGAAGACTGATCGCTTTCCATTACTAGCGGCGCACGAGTTACAGGTACAGATAGAAGTGCGGTCGTTAAGTCTGCGTAATCAAGCTGGTAGCAATCCAACATGCCCTCACCTGACACGAGCAGATTCCTGAATCATCCCCACTGTGCTTGTGCTTGCTTTTTCTGGCACGATACTTGCACAGATTATGAAAAAGGGGACAAGAAGAGCTCGGTGTCCGACTGGCTTAGCTCCAGTCTTAGCCATGATAATGACCTGGAGGAAGGTTTCACCCTTGAAGAAAGCAGCCTGTGCCTATATATCACTCTAATTGCGCCAGGCAGGTCTGGGGCCTGCATGCAGCGGGGCAGTCTGACTAAGGGAAAATGCAAGCGAGGCGAATATTAATCGACCTGGTGCTTGCTGACATGGGATGCGTTTTATTATGAAGACTAATGGTCCACTTGAGTAAACCCTCATTCCGATATCCCGGGTTGTTTGACCCTAACCTGCTTGTTTTCATCACGACTCTGGAGTTTTGGTAGATTACGTGCAAGGAAATTTCAGGAGAAGCTTTTAAGTTTCTTTTTAGCAGAAGGCGTTTCCTTATCGACGAACGCGTAGCCGTGTGATAACCGGGAAATCGTAGCCAAATCTATAACGACATCACAGAAAGTCATCTGTATTCAGAAATGGTAATACGGTAAAAAGAGACAGGAAACAAGAAACAAAGTCTGAAGTATCAGAATTGGACGACACAATTGGCAAGACTGCGCCAAGAAAAAGGAACAGCCGAACACATTAGGATAACAAGCCAATGATAAAGAACAAGAATTTTGCAGCAATGTGGTTTGCAAATCCGTAACAATTCTTAAATACATACATTTTAAAACCTTTAATGGTTCTTTCCTTTATCCCTTTATGAAGACTTCCACACCAGAGCGCTGTAACCAATCAGAGAGCTAGCTAGCAAACTTTTACATACCGTCTATACGTTAGCTATGTCGATGACATTCCTTTCTACTATTATGACAAGATTTGTATGGTTTAGAACCTTCGGTGGAACTATGTGCTTTCTTTCTGCGCCATAATAAAAGAAAATATACAAAACAGATAGTCTCGGAGCTTGTTGGATGAAACATTTTCTGCCTAAAGAAATATAAGAGCTGTGTTAAATCCCAGCGCCGCTGTCTGGTCTTGTTCTCCTGGAATGTCGTCGCAACCAGAGAAAATGGTATGCAGAGGTCTGGGAAGGAGGGAAGGGTGCGGTGGGGTTGGACGGGGGGAGCCGGGGGGTTGTGGCACGAACTTGCTCGAGGAACTCTCGCTTTAATAGCCTGTACTGTATGTACAAATACCACAAAGCATTCCTAAATTGGCTTTTTTTTCTTTTTTAATCTCGCTACATGAGAATATTTCAATAAGCATTCCATCTGATGGCCATTCGGGAAAGGTCAACTTATCTTTCAGACACATATATGCAAGCGAGGGAGGGTAAAGAATATAAAAAAAAAATTATGATAATTCAGTGTTCAAACAATGAAATGCACGAGCGGGAGAAAAAAAAAAAAAAAAAAAGATTTTATCACGTGACGAGACGAAGGGAAATGCTACGACTTTATCAAAAGGGAATCGCAGAGATTGAAAGACACCGTTCGGTAAGCGCCCCTATACAGGCTCTGCCGTTGAATTTCCATTTCCAGTTTTCAGGAAGTTTTCATTTGACACTGAAAGAAAAGATGTCTAGATAGCTTCACACCTCCAGGTCAGATCAGTTTTTTTGCACACATAAAGAAGAACAGGGTTCCTTTTTTTTTTTTTGCCTACCGAAGGTGGGAGGTTGGGTTGGATCTTGAGTTTCACTCCCTCTCTGGCCCCAGGGCGAGCTGGCTGATACTGAGACGAGGTATGTAAACCATCAGAACAGGTCAGAGCAGTTCGCAAGCCGAGTGTCGGCCTTAACCCCTCGCTGTCTGCCCTCACACGTTCACATCCTGCCGCTCTGACAGAACAAAAGGGCTGGCGGTCAAGTGCAGTCTGAGCTCCTGACATGTGAGCATGAGGTCACTGGGGAGGAGAATGTGCAGACCAAAAACATGAAGCGTCTCTGGGTGAAGAAGACAGAAATCAATATTCTCATCAGATTCCCAATAAAGATGGGACAAATGCAAATGAAAATTCCTCTTTCAACACTAATTTATTAATTGACTTTACAGACATTTGCGTTTTTCAATAAATAAAATAATTTGAGTGTTGGCAGAGGTGCCAAGATTTACACTTTTTCCTAATTATAATCATTTTAGGATCTTTTCTTCAACATTGAATGTATAAATGGATGAAAGGTCATTCTGGAGTTTGGAGAAGAAACGCAAGATACCAAAAACACACACGTACTGATGCTAAAGGGGTCAATAGAGGTTAAATATTCATTGTGAATCTCCATTGTTTATTAATAATTCAAAGGAGATTCAGAACCGAATCTTCTAGTTCTTAGATACCACTTCCAACCAGCATCTCTACACTATGCCTCATGGATGTTTTGTGTGTGTGTGTGTGTGTGTGT
>JAOTRN010000002.1:1727516-1743629 GCA_028566695.1 Bagroides melapterus
TCAAAGACAGATTTAAAAGCACTTTTGTACGTCGCTCTGGATAAGGGCGTCTGCCAAATGACCTTAAATGTAAATGTTTTTGTGTTAAAAACAAACACGAACCAAAAAAAAAACCCTAATAACTAACATGTTGAAAGAACGTGAAGCTAAAACTCAGAATTTCTTTTCAAAGAAAGTTTCAGCTGTCATTAAAGATCATATGTTCATTCTAAAGTTTATTGCAAGTCTAATTGGTCTTTTTTTTTTTTTTTTTTTTTTTTAAACCCCTTAGTGTACATTCTTCAGAAAGGCATCATGAATATTTTTGTATTTATAAATAATGCGTAAATGTTTGTCCACCTCTTCTGATTTATCGGTATTGCCTTGCTATTTCCGGGTTACTCGTTAGATTTATCTGGCCCTGAAATAGGCCCCGCCCCTCCAGACTGAAGCATAACGGCTTAGTTGCAGAAATGTAACCTTAAAAAGTGACTCATGAGGTGGCGATGTTTTAGATACAGAGTACAAGCGAATTCCTTGGGTGAAGGAAAAGTTTGTTAAATGCTTTCGTTGCAGTTTTATTGCAATTCATCGCCCAGGCAGCAGAGGGCTCTTAAAAAAATACAGACTGCTCCTTTAAAGAGTTCAGCACTCACTGTATATGGAGATTAGTGCTTTTGGTGATGCATAATACATAAAGAAACACATGTTCGCACACATGTAGATGCGAGTGCGCGCACACACATACACGCACGCGGCTTTTATCCAGACACGCTTTCCGATGTTGAATAATGGTGTCCTCTTTGGGAAGCGGCAGTTCCGGCCTTATTGCTTCCCATCCAGCTCCATCAGCACTTTAGAAGATTAAGTTCTAGCGTGTCTTATCGCCCCGGCTCTGTGCTCCCGGCTGTGCGTTGGCTCTCGCAGACCCGGCCACGTCCCCCTTTCTCCACAGCCACCTCACCCCATCGTCTCCACAGGACCTTAATTCGGCCTCTTCTTTCGCTCCTATCTGCTTGTTTCACGTTTTTACCTCTCCGGCTGCTCGATTCATCACAGCAGGATCGGCGGAGAAGGGCCTCGCCGTCACAGAACGTTATCAGCCATCTCAATGTCGTCGCCGGTGCAGGACACGAAGAGACAGGAGGTTTATAGAGAGATGTAGAGAGATGTGCGGTTCTGTCTGTTGACCTTTTCAGCCAACTCGGGCAACGCAGCACCTAGAGGAAGCGTACCGCCTCGCATGTGAGCGAGCGTTAATCCGTTATCAATAGCACGCCTGCCCTTAATTATGCAGAGGTGACTGATAAATTAGCCTAGGCGGAATGGTGATATCTCTTCAATCCGTCTTTTATCTGGAATTAAAATCAACGGCTCGTCAGCAGATTACACGACGCACAGAGTACAAGTTTTAAAAGGGCGGCGCGAACACACAATCGCAGCACACTTTTGTATCATAGCTCGCAGCGTATCCGTCATATCTCTTCCCAGAACAAGATCGCAGCGCGATTAAACCCAGCACGGCGTCACGGCACAGCTTCGAACGGCAGGAATCGCGCGCTGAAACTTTTCTCCCCACAGGGCCACGCTCTTTGGTCTCCGTCCATCACGGGTCAGTCGAGTCTCATTAATTACGCTCTCACACGTTAACTGCCCACCGCTGCCCTCTTCTGGCTGAGCGATCACCTCAAAATATAATGAATGAGAATGAACAAAAGGTTGAGGATAAGTTTAACTCTGACAGAAATCCATTGGCGAGCAAGAAGTTTAACCCTTTAACCACTCGGGTGTACATGTCGGACTAACAAACCAGCTGATTAATGAATATAAAGGGCATCAGAACAGAGGTTGTTCTCTCTCTCTGTCTCGTGTGACTTAATATAATACACTTGATCTGAGTAAATTCTGAGTTGATCAGTCTTATACGTTGAATATTTAGTGTGTTAATAAGAAATGGACACAATAAGTGGTGAGGGTATACGAATTCACTTCACATATATATGAATTGAATTCACATATATATTCACTTAACCTTTATATGAATGTCGTCTTATTTGAATTTTAAAATTAAACTATTATTACACACCCAGATTCTCTGGAAACCTCGTGTTTGGCACTCCAGTTTTCGATTATATTCTGTACGAGAACGTAAAATGAGTCTCAGTTTGAATGAAGAATACCTTCCAGGCAAGGTGCGCTTTCCTTACCGAGATACTCCGGTGTCGCAGCGTATCTTCATCACTCACTCACCCGTTCCCTTAGTGTTGACCTAAAAACAAAGTTGTGCGGCGTTCAGGCTGACCGGCGGAGGAGTGACAGGAGCGCAGGAGCCGGACGCTCAGGTGGACACGGCGCAAAGACGAGCGGCGCGTGAGACGTGATGGGTTATGGCACGCCGCGTCTCCGGCCGGCCAACTAGCTTCGCTGTCAGGGCGATTGTCTGATGATCGCACAGAGGAATTAGGGAGGGAAATATATTTATATATTCGAGGCTAATCTATAAAACTCTGTTTATACATGCAACAGAAAACATTCCAGCAAAGTACTCGCGTGCCCAGTTCTTCCCAGTAACGTTCCACCTAAATTCATAGCGAATAACCCGAACGTTTCTCTGTAAGATGCAGCACGCGCTCTCTAGCTTTCCTCTTCCGAATCTCTTCTGCTTTCTGACTTTCTGCCTCCCGTGCGTTTTAATTTCGCTTCCTGATTAACTTTCTTCCCATCTTTTTGTCCACTAATTTTTTTTTAGTTCTGAATTCATTTTAGTGTTTCGGTGGTAATGCTAATTATCACCACACGGTTTTCTTGTTTTGTGCTCGGGTGTTTTTTGCCATGTCTACGTGCGCTTAGTAAACGTTTTCCATTGCCGTATTTCTGACCAAGTTTTGAGAGTTTTATGAAGAAATTTTCAGCCAAAAGTTTTTTGCTTGGTTTAATTGTGTTGTAGTCTAATTGAAATTCATTTATATACTATTACGATGTACATCACCTAATGTAATTTCCATAAAAATGTTTTTAGTTTTGGTGTTGCCCACTCTCAGCTCACTAGTTCAACCATGAGCTTGAGGTCTGTGTGTGTTTTTAGATTTTTTTTACGGGTCCTCAGGTTTCCTTCCAAACACATGCAGGTTTGATGGAACGGTGACTCTTTGAATGATGGGTATCGTGCAAAAACGATGGTTAATGATGAAATGGGGACACAGCCAGCCAGTGCACGCCGTTAAGCACGGACGTCTCCACACGCCTCTTTGACTTCTTTTGTTCGTGCTCGAGTCAGAAAAATCAAAAAACAAGCCCCACACTTCCAAATATTCTCTCTCATCTCCCCAGCATGTGATTTTTCTGTTTCTTTTTGGTGTGTGTGTGTGTGTATATATATATATTTTGATCTCGGGATAGACGCAAATTTATTTTCTCCCTCCTTCTGTTTGTGTACAAGTGTAGAGAGTGTAATACTCTTCAGTTATTAGAAAAACTCACAGGCGCGGAGGCTCCGAACACCAGCCAGAATTCTATTACAGGAAGACCGCATCAGATACAATGAAGTATTTTCAAGGGATCTAGAGACAACACAGTATATAAAAATGTCATAAATAAAAAATAGCAGACAATCTTAAGAGCATTAGAAGTTTGATCCTCTTCAAGGCGAGGCCACGGGGGACTTGCACGCCACTAATTATTCATAAAAATGAAATGCCGTATTAGTTTGTCTCGATCTAATTTCATTTTGATTTTCAGGTTTTTCCCATTACGAAGCAGCTTGGCAAGACAAATTCGATGGATTTTTATTTATTTACTTTTTTTCTTCTTTTTTTCCACCACCCTAAATAATGAGATGGATGGATGCTTTCTGTATTAGCACTCTTCAAAAAGAGTTGAATAATATCTGTGTGTGTGTGTGTGTAGATATAAATATATCCTACAGTCCTAGATGTCCCTTGCTGCAAGTCCAAGCGTTGGATCTGAACCTTATCTCTATATAACTCAGGAGACCTGAACAACAAACGTGCTCATTCAGGACTTTGGCTTTGTGCCCACCCTAGTAGGAGGAGTTCAGGTCCAACTCCACCCTCCACCTAACTTGTGGTTCTGCCAGAAGCGATACTTGAAAATATAGAAGCTTTGGAAATTTTTTATCGACACGTTTTTAATAAGAGTCCCTGTGTAAGTTGTCACTATAGAAACAACCTAAGGACAGAGCGTATTAACAAGTTGCTTGGTAGCGGATCGTGTCGTTATTGCTGTTGCAGAAAATTAATTGTCAACTTCCGACCGATCATATTGTGTTCTCTTAGTTAACGTTCGGCGACTCTTCTTGCGTATTTCACAGCGAAAAACAGCTCGGTTCAGCAGAACTCCACGGGCTTTGACAGGGAGGGAGAGGGGACTGCGAGCTGCCCGAGACGTCCTCCGAGTCACAGACGTGCACCTTGTTAAGGCTGTTAAGATCAACGCCGTGATTGATCTACATGTCAGATCCTTAAGTGAAGCTCCAGTCTACAGCTCATTTTACACCCTGAGGTCAATTAAGGAGCCGCAGAGGTGAAGGAGGAACCCGGGCCGATGGCGCCTTTGTCTCGTGCGTGAACCTACCACCCACCTTTATGCATGCTGCCTCATTTTCCTGTCCTTTTCTTTCTTCGCTCGTCATGGGGGAGGGTTCGGCCCTCAAGGACAGTTTTACGTGTCTTATGTATCTTTCATGGACGTGAAGCAGGAAGCGGGGCAAACGTACACGCATACTAATGAGGCACAAGGACACTTGTTTTTGAGCATTTTTTTTAATTAGCTCTTGAAAAACAGAGTTAAACACGAATAAACTGATTGTCCCACGTTAGCCTACTTTAGGCTACTCCATCGCTGACGGGCCGAGAAGAACGTCTTCGGGTCTTCACGTCTTCCCGGCATTAAATATAGATGCTGTCGGATTAACATATCACAAGAGAGCATGATTAATGGGAGGTTTGACTCACTAGCGCCGCTCCTTATTCCGTCACTAGCAGGCTAATGGGCTTTGATTTCATTCAGATCATCCTTTATCCATCAGCCTAACTATCCGCGCTTCACAGGAAGAGGGGTTTTCCCACTGCGCCATCCACGACGACAGCCTCGGAGTACAAACGAGACGCGTTCGAAGTGGCTTTACTCCACCGCGGCCTCATCCGATCATCAGAAACTCGGCGCGAGGCTCGAAGCCGATCGCTCGGTTTTCTTGTAAACCGTCTATTTTTGATTCCGAGTCGGCAATAAAGACACGTCGATACCGTCGAAGCTTCTCCTTTCTCCTTGAAAGACGTGCCCGGCAAGTGTTAAAGCCCCTTCCCCCTGGCTTTGCCTCACTCTCTGTCTAGCCCTCTCCCATTTTCTGTCTCCCTGCATCCATTTGCAAATGATCTCGCTTGTCTGCATATTGTCACTTGCAGCCTGCCCGCACATTCATCAACTGTCGGCCGGTGCTCGGCGGCGCCCCCCGCGCCCTCCACACTTAATTGTTCCTACTCTGACCTGCGAGAATAGAGAATGATGTCCCCCTCTCTTGTGCTGGTGCAGGGCGACGAGGATTAACAACTCTGCGGGGATGGACGAAACCTGTCACGGTCACGTAGCCTCTCGTTTCACATACCCCCACCCCCTGAGGTTTCTCTGGGGCAACGCCATCCCCCAGTAGTACACTATAGATTTGAGATATCTCGACATGCTCCACATCTTGTCGTACAGTCTCCGGTATCCTAACCCATGAAACGGCTCATGAAGTGGCATGTTTTGATTACGTGTTTATAACACACTTTCTTTTTGAAATAGAAACGATTTCGTGTTAGTGTTTGACACTCGATAGCGTTTGAGATACTCCAAACTCCTACTGAATGTAAAGGTACCTGTTAGTAACACTGACTAAACATGGAATATGGCCTTTGTTCGAAGGTGGAGGCTTTCATTCCGCCACCTCACCTTTCTCCACGCCTGTTTACTTTAACCAGAACTACATTCTACGTGCTCATGTGGTTAGTAGAGTTGTGTTTTACATGGTTTTTGAACTTCAGTTGCACCTACACTGACCAACAGGCTCAAGTCCTCACCAGGTGGTCTGTATTGTAAGTAAAACGTAGAATCCCAGACGGTACATTAAGACAGAATCCCTTTCTCGATTCGCAAAATTCCGGCAAATAGCCGCAGTTTGGTAAAACGTTGCTGTTGTTGACCAAGACCTGCCCCCTAGGGGTGAGATGTGTGTGTTTGAGAGCGCATTTTATTGGACGGGCGCAAGACTTGTACAAGGTGAGCCGTTATACACGTATCTCGACGTCTACAGTGAATGTCACACGTCTCCTTTCACGTTCTCCCACGCAACGCGCCGACATTTAAAAAACAACAACGCCGCCGCGTTAGCTACGACAAGACATCAATTATAAATGGTTTCACTGTTGCAAAATATTATTTTCAGTTGCCTTAAATAGGATTAAAAATTCAATGCTACTGAAAAGGAATAGGAAAGCAGTTTGAACTCCTGCTACTATCAAACACAAGTGTTCGGGCCAGTGGGGAGCAGAAGAGGGGCTGCTTTTAGGCGAGAGACGTTCGTTCGAGGCCACTCCGTGCTTAAAATCAAAACCTTTGAAGGTTGAGCAGATATCCAGCAAATATTTATCCAAGTTAAGTCTACTGTGCATAAACAAGCACAGCTTTAAAAAGTACTACTTAAAAAAAATATATATATAGCAGAAAAGTGAGCATGGAAGTAGTTCATAATTCACTGTGAGCTGCTGTTAGGAGGCATAACTTGTGTTTAAATACACTGTAAGCTGGGAAGAGAGACACTCATGTTGGTGTAGGTATTAGTTCACCTTTTTAAATCTTAAACAGCAGAGAGAGAGAGAATGATCTAACAGATGATTCCGGTTAGAGAATGAATCCTTTTTTTTTTTGTTTTGTTTTAAGGAATGCTGAGTCATCTTGTAGAATTTTCAGTATTGTTGTTGTTGTTGTAATTTAAATAATTTAAATTATCATTACATTAAATTTTGCTATGTTGGACCTGATGATGTTAATGCTGTGACAGTAAACATTTAGTTGAGGAAGTGCTAAGAACTGCAGAGACTTGAAGTAGTAATAAAAGCTACAGTCACTCACCCTGATGAGTTGGATGGTTGGTTGGTTGATTGTCTAGATGGATATTCGGTCAACCGCTGGACAAGTTAGATGGGAAGATGGATTGATGAAAGAGTTGGACAGTGGGTTGAATGGATGGGGGCATTATGATTAGTTGACTGGACGGAGGGCTGTATGATCGAGCGGACTCGTCGACGGATCGGTCGCTAGGTTGACGGGTTGGTTATAGTTTGTTAAACTGGTGGATGCTCGAGGCGACTGGATTTAGGATAGTTGATTGGATGAATGGATGGAGGTTTGTTTACTGAACGGACGAATGAAAGGTTGATTCTGGATAGTTGTGTGTGTGTGTGTGTGGCACAAATATTCATGTCTGCTTTTCTTTTTCTTTTCTCGCAAGTGTTCTCTTTAACCACGTTCACCACCCGGGTTTAGTGTTCTCAGTCTCAGTTTTTTGTTTTTTTTTCTTTTTTCCCCCCTCCCACATTACGCACGCACACACACGCACCCTGCACAGACGGCTGTGATCTACAGTCATTAAATAAGTTCACACAATTTACAGAAACGCAGATCCAGCCCTTCGAATGCTCATTTACAAACCGTGAATCATTTCAGTGCACAGTGGATGTTTAGACTGAACCGTATCTCATGAAAAGTTGATTTTCACAAGAGGAAGCCGATAAGCATGATGAGAGGAAATGCGACAGCTTAATGGCAACCACTTCAAAGAAACAGTCACCAGGTGCCATTGCAGTTCGTGCGCTTTTTATACATTACCGTTAGCATGAGAACAATTTCAACAGTCTGCACAGAAACCACAGGCAGCACGTACAGTCCAACATCACCTCACCTTTACTCGAAGAGCAGAGTTGTGCGAAAGCTCCAACCGCCTGCATCGCTCGCATACCTACGTGTGGCTACTGTGACAGCCTTAACACTTTCACTGCTATTAAGGGCTGTGCCACTACTGTCCTCTCTGTAAACACACTTTCTCTAGTTTAATTCACAAATTTAATCACACGCAGTCTATGTTCTCCGCAGCAAAAGGAACCCACACAAAGTTTCCACGTTTCTCACACTTTGGCAGTTACGTGGCTAGCGTTGAGCTGTAGCATAGCGGTAACCTAATGACATCCTAATAATAGCTTTGTACTGCCATTTTTGAACGCTCCTGTCTGACTGATAAGAAGGTTGTAGTTCTGTGTTTATCATTATCTCTTGGACCGTTTACACAGGAGCTTGTAATACAAACGTTCCACTTAAACTAGTTAATAACATGGATTTATTTGAACTGATTTCTGTACAGAGATGTTTATGAAGTAGGGGCAGTCAGTTTATATGTAACATGAGCTGCATTTTTCAAAATTCAAGAGTTTAAAATACTATATAAATGTATATGATCTGTATAGTCTGAATTGTGTCACTTGTTATTTATTTTTCCGATTGCTCTGTTATGTCATGCCACCGAACCCAGGCTTTAACGCGTCGTTGTTGTTTTTTTTTTTTTTGTTTTTTTTTTTTTCTCCCCATGCAGAAAACCTGACGAGATCGAGAAGAGGCTCCTATAACTTAAATCCGTATATTCCGCCTGCTACAGCTGCTTAAGTCCATTTTCTTGCACAGATTGCCGTCTGTTTGTGATCCTGTCCAGGATAAAGTCACTCCAGAAGACGAAGTTACTACAGTCGTACAGTCGACCTGGCACGGTGCCAACCAGCCCCTGAACTCTAGAAGAACTTCCATTAATACACGTTGCTGTGGACGTTGCGTAAATTTGCTCAATAAGAATGGAGGGGAAAAAAAAAAACTTTCACCCGGCTGTCAGATCACACTGTCAAACCTGGAATCGGTTTCATCAGAGATCAGGACCGCGAAGCCGAAACAGCCACGCCGACCTCCGAACCTCCGATCGCGACGGCTTTGCTTCTCGGACAAAGGGAGCGAAACGTATTGGTAAATACGAGCATGACAATAGTGTTTCCGTTCAAATGCACTCAGATCCATTGTATATTAATAGTGTCTGTTTTATTCATGAACCAGATTACTCTGGCGCAGGACGAGAACGCGCCGCACGCTCCTTGCTCTCAGACGTGACACGAGCTATCCTAACGACACCGGACAAGTTCGGCGCTGCCCCCGTTTACCACTGCCCACCCTTCTGCCCATTATAATAATCTATTCAAGGATTAAAGGGGGTTTTTTATCTCCAGTCCCATGAATAATGAATGCGGTATTTCAAAATTTAATTGCCCCGAATTAAATGATTCAAGATAATGTTTCTTTTATAAATTTGTAATGGTGGTAAGGGGCAAAAGTTAGAATCCAGACCCATGTTCTTATCACAGCAGAGGAGGAGTGACATCGTCGTCGTCATCATCGGAAGTCTGCAGAGTTTCCAGACGTTTTCAGGTGAAATCTGCGAGGGACTTTAATCCGTTCATCACTTTCAGTTTCCCAAGAGGCTTCTCTACAATCCTGATGGAGCTCTCCCAGGACAGAGAGGATTTGAGGAAGAGCAGAGATACAGATTCTCAAATCCTTTAACATCATAGACACTTCAGCAGTGTCCGGCAGTTCCAGCGTTGCTAAAAAAAAGCTGTTAGCTAGTCAAATTATCGAAGAATAACCCATGAGAATGAAAAATGAAACGTTTGTGTGCCACGTAGTGTGCTCGTACAACTGCTCGGTCCTGAGCGACGTCTTCACTTGATGCCACAGTGATTGTAACGCTTCGTTTATTCATGTCTGAAACATTGTGCATGTTTATAGTAAGATTAATGTGTTATGTCTGAGTGACGTTACCAGTCATTTCCTGTTCTCACTGATGTTTCTTTACAGAGAAAACAGATTTACACCGTACTGTTAATGTTACTAATCTCTCCTTACAAAACACACCGTTTTTGCTTTAACACTTTTTTTTTTTTTAATTGTTAATCATTTATTGTTAAACTTTGTGGTGCATCTGTGTTCTTGTATTATGTGTGATCTGTATTTTGACTGTGTCTTTTGTCATGTTACACACAGAACGACTTGTGTCTCAATCTGAAAAAATGCCATGTGACTGCTGACTATTTAGATTTGTGCAATCGTCTATGCTGTGGAATAAAACTTTTTTTTTGCTCAGCAATACATTTAATATTGTTGGGGCAAAAAAAAGCAAGTTACTACCTTTTTTTTTTATTTTTCACCTTTCATGAATTTAATGGCAGGTTGTTGCAAGAGAATTTTTTTTTTTTTTTTTTTTTAAAGGTGTCTGTGAATGAGCTGTTGCTATAGAAACATATTACAATGAGCTGATTGAATAATTTGGTTATATTAACAGAATAAAAGTACAGGCATCCAATTTGTAAGTTCAATAAATATAAAGATAATTAAAGTTAATTAACTTGTTTTTGTTTTCCTCTCTTCTCCAGATCTACGAGTTTGAGGTGCATCATCCTTCCCGAACTAACAGACCAACACCTTCACCAGGATTCAGTGAGTCTTTTATTGTTGTTTAAAGCTTACCAACTCTCACCAGCTCTCACCAGCACGTCTGACAGGCTATGATTCAAAAATCAGGCGTTTCTTCAACTTTCCAACAGTGGAAAAACAGTGTTTAATATTCCAAACATCTGGAATTTGTGATCCATTAATATTCATCTGACTCCAGCTGAAACATTTACAAAGACGTAGCTCAACATTTGTCCTTTTGCGCCAGCGTTACGATAACGCTTTCAAAATACTGTAGTCGTTAGAATTTTCTTCTCAACTCTAAGGTACAAAATTAGTACCAGTTTAAGTTGACTATCGTTTGGTTTAATTTTTTTTATTACAGTAGCTCTGTGTTTTTAAATGAATGTGATGCACTTTATGAATGAGAATGAGAACCGTATGGAAAAAAAAACATTAGTAAGTGCAGGAAACCGTTTAATCTGTTAGACACAACGGCTTTCGACGTAAACAAACTGATAACATCCATATAAACGTGGAAGAAGTCCCACTCGCTCTCCTCTCACCGGGTTCTCATCTATACATTCAGAGCAAGACTGTTTCTCTGTAGTTCTAAAGTAATTTCTAGCGTCTAACATTCGTAAGGTTCGATCACAGTATGTCAAACAAAAATATTCCACTTTCCAAAAATATACTGACCGTTCCTGAAGTGCAATCAAAACCACAAAAAATACATCCTCAGCCGCTTCTTCATCCCTTTTGACAAAGCAGCATCCAGAACAATTAAAAGAAAAAATGTATATGATTGTCTAGTAAACGCGTTAACAGAACAAGCGTCGTGTTATTTAAAGTAACAGAGTCGTGAATAAAAACGTACACAATTTTCACTTGTGGCAAAGACGTGTTGAGTGTTTGATGTTAGGATTTGTTTTAAACGTGAAACGTTTTTCCTTTTCAGCCAGAAGACAAGAAACGTGTTCCTCGGACTTTAGCGAGATGTAGTTCACTGCTTCATAAAGGTTTGTGTATTATTTTACTCTTTAACCAATAATAGATTTAACTAAATGTAACCTGGTAACTGATACTCGGTTAACACCTGACAAGATTTCTGTGGTAAATTTTAACGTACCGACGTATTCTGTGACGGTTAGCCACGCGCTTAACTAGAATATGTTTTAACAGCTACTTAACTTTGAGTGTTGTAATAATCTACATCAGGGGTGTCCAAGCTGATCCAGAAAGGGCCGGTGTTGGTGCAGGTTTTCATTCCAGCAGTTTAATGAGTTGATCTGGGCTTTCACTATACTCAATGTGGCTTATTCTTGGTTGGAATGAAAACCTGCTCCGGCCCTTTCTGGATACCTGGTGACCCCTGATCTACAGCATGTAATTTCACCTGGTGTTTAAACATGTATAGCGTAGATGTAAGCTAGTCTCTGCACTAAACACGCTACGTCTCAGGGAAACCTCGTGTTCGTTTTAAACAATAACAAAAAAAAAATCTCCTTCAGGAGCAACACAAAGGTCTGATGTAGTCATACCGATCCCTGAACATCAGCTCCACGGGTCAGATCGTGACGTTCCATCACGTACGCTTAAGTCTTTGAGCCACCTGCTTCAAATAAACCAAAAAAAAATATAGAAACTAGCGTGGCACCGTTAAACCTCTAAAGGAACAGCAGAAAATCATCTGAAATCTCGTCTATATTTGAAAAGAAAAAGTTGTAAATAACAGACTGCTGTTTTAGTTTCGATTGCTTTCACTTCTATTCGTCAGTCATTTAAAACAGAAAATAAATAAAGAGCACGAATCCGCGATGGGTCGCTATTCCGCATCCTCAGACGTCTCCTCAGTTCTTTGCAAGCTCGACTCTGCCGTCTCTCCTCCGGTCGCCTTCTCCTTTCGTGCGCCGTTAAGAAGCGGCATCTTCAGCTCTTCGTCCTCTTCTTCCTCCTCCAGCTGGCGCAGGACGATGGGCAGCTTGGCGTCGGCGTTCTCCAGCAGCGCGATGTCGCTCTCCTCGTACACGGGCAGAGGAGCGCCGTCGTCGAGCTTCTTCTGGAAGTGCAAGCGCTTGGCACGGCCACAAGCTTCGGCACGCTCCAGGATTTCTTTCTCCGCCAGACGCAGCTTTATGGCCATACAGGAGTGAGGAGAGAGGTCCGATTTCTGC
Organism: Bagroides melapterus; assembly: GCA_028566695.1. NCBI lineage: Eukaryota > Metazoa > Chordata > Actinopteri > Siluriformes > Bagridae > Bagroides > Bagroides melapterus. The sequence continues at coordinate 1,740,209 of JAOTRN010000002.1, forward strand.
AGCAGGGATCTGTCCTCCTGAAACACACACCACAGAGGTAAACATTCTATCAGTACATCTGTTTTTAATTCAGATCAAATGTTTAACACATTATTCACAGGGACTTTGTACAGAAGTCTCTTCAACAGTTTCCACCTAACTCCTCGTTGACCTTCCTCTTGACCTCCTGCCTGCAGCTACATCTCCAAGATCCTTCTACAATATAACTCCTCACTTGCTGACACTTTTCTACACCTTCTTGACCTCTGCCCCCTGTAACCTCACTGTTCCACTTGCTCTCCTTCAAACGTATTCTGTCTTATACAGAAGTCTCTCTAGTATTAGGGAATAAGGGGTCCAGGTGTAATAAATTTACACAGATTCAGCTGCCGTACCTCTGACGTGGTTTTGTAGGTCTTGAGGAGCAGCGCGGCTCTCGTCTCCAGGAACGTCCACAGCTTGATCTCGTTCTCCCAGCTGACCGGGAACTCTGCGTTACCTAAAGTGAAGGTCTTGTTGATGGCGTGGTCACCCACCAGGTAATCCCTGAGCTCGTCTGAGTGAGAGAGAATCATAGGCTGTTTGTCAGAAGAGGTTTTTTTTTTTTTAGCTTTACTTTATGGGCTTCACGATAAACTACTTTTTGTATATTTCTGTTGTTCAGCCGCGTCGAGCTCTTACCTTCCGTCATGCAGAAGACCCGCAGGAAGGCCAGGAGCTGGGCCGAAATGGGTGGCTCGCTGCAGTGCAGGGCAAAAACGCTCGACCTGCCGAGATAAAAGGATCAAAGTAAGTCTTCAAATTGAACCTTCTTTAACTGCAGCAGGTCGAGTCGATGCATTTTTAAAAATCATTTATAATTTAGTGCTTAATTACTGAAGGGCGTCCGACCTCTTCCCCTTTCATCTCCGATTCCAACAATCAAGCGTCAGGGAAGGGGGAAAAAAAGCGAATCATTTGTGCCGAATCAAAAGGTAATTTTGAACAGGTGACGTGTTTGACAGCTCGATCAATGAGACAATACACAGGCGGCCCGGGCAACGATATTATAGCACAAATACATTACAGCGCTTTCTGTGCAGTGCAGCAATTCGATTACCCCGTGCCCCGAACTTCATAAACAACCCATCAAATAGAGAAAAGTTGAACCCTGAGCGTGCGGCACACGTTCACCCAAACGTTATCCAATACAGAGTGCGTGTTGGTGTTTGCTGTAGTGAAAGTATAATATTTTATAAGTAAGTAATTAACAATAAGACAGCGTGAGTTACAGCAGCTACCAGCTCTCAAATTTTAGACGATAAAACGATCCCTCAGAACGTAATAGTACAGAGTTTTATGCTAGCCCTAGCTGTTAGCGCCTCGGGAGTCGCTTTACTTACGCAGGGATTCCCGCCCGGGCCAGCACCTCGGCCTTCATGGCGTACAGCCTTTCGCTCTTACTGACTCCCAGTTTGATCTTCACCCGGTCGTGTGCGTTGTCCTCAAAGAAGAAACCGTTGTGGATGACGAACTCGGCGTTAGACCTCGTACCGTAGAATATGTAGATCTGAGAAAGCAAACCAAATGACGGAGCATTAAAATAGTCCTAAAACTGATTTTCTGCTGAATCGCTACAATACAGAGATACATGCAGGTGAGAGAAAATGTATTCTTTAAAAATAAGTTAAGTCCTAAACTGTGGTGTTTCTTTTTTGTCTTAGGTTCCAGAGAGAAGAACAACATTGATATGTTTAAAAAAGGGCTGGAGGTGTGAAAGCTGAAGCTCAGGGATCGCAGCTTCTGGTGTACAAGGGGCGTGATCCTTGCTCGAAGAGACCTGCACTTCCACACACACACACAGGGATCAAACAGCTTGATATGAACAGACTCAGATTTTTATCAAATGTTTCACCAATGATGGGGAGTTGGGGAGGGAGCAGCCTGTCAGTGTTCACCTTGCATATCCTGCCTCTTTCACTCTCCCCTCCTCTCTCTAATATTACCCATGAGCCCCTGTAATGGCGGAGGGCCGACAAGTTGGTTACGCATAACAGATCCGGTACGAACTGTGGAGGATTTCTCTCGCCGTCAGCTTTCGCTCACCTGCTCGCTCTCTTTATAGTCATGTAGAGCAACACACTCGCATCGGTCATCTTCCAGGTTGTAACCGGTCGTAATCTGAAAGGACAAGAAGTGTTAAGATGGAGAGCAAACATTTACACTGATAAAAGCCACACGCACAGAAATAAACACATCACCCATTAAATTAAAGCGCACACAACAACAAACATGAATCAAATGACTACCACGGGTCATACACAAAACACGATAAAAAACTTAGCCACTTTTTCACACATTTTTGGTAACCAGGGGAATTTTAGAAAGCAATTTCATCCTAATAACTCCCATTTTCAGCACGCTTTTTTTTTTTTTCCCCCCATGCAAAGCCATATATTGCTCTGTGGCATGAGGCACTGCACACAATCAAAGACAAATTATTCAAATAGAAATAAAACATCCCTTGAGAGCAGGGTACAATCAGCAGGAAAAGCACATTACTTTCAATGGTGTGTTTTTTCTCCCTTAAATACACATTGGCATACACACAATCTGATCCGCACAACAGCAGATCAAGATTAGATACTCACCAGGCCGTTGGTATGATTACACATGTCCCAGAGCGGGATGAGAGCCAGCGTGACCCGACTGCCATCCTCTGTAGGGATCTGGTTCTGACGGGTCATCACAGACGACACGGCCCACCTACAACACAGAATATATACATCACATAAAGTGTCTACTACCACGCACACTTGTCTTTACCTTACTACTTTTACTCAATCAGCTTCAATGCATTTTGTCCTGATCTTATCCATCATATGTTCTGTCGTAGGTTCTGAACAGTGCTATGCTAAACGTTCACCCAGCACAAAATCTTCGCTAGCAGTAACTCGTTGATAATTAGACGATTTAAAGTAGATCAATCAAAGTTCACGCTGCTGAATCTACTTACATGTAAATTTATGCAAAGTCGGGAGCAAATGGCGGATATCCTAATTTTTTTTCGTGCGTTCAGACCTCCTGCTGGTAGCAGATGACGTGGAAATAAGAGACTGTCAGAATTCTAACATCTGGCCTGGAAACGAGCGGCTATTAAAACAATCACGATTGAAACAAACCTTTTTGTTGTTCCTCTGAGGAACGTCACGTGTTGGAGTCAAGTTCTGCTACAAAACATTCAATCAGCTTTATCACACAAGGTGGGGGAACGCGGGTGACACAAACACCCCTAAGAGTCACCAATCCACTCACAAATGATTTTAAGAGCCTGGAGGAAACTAGAGAACCTGGATGAACGACACACGGAGAGAAACATGCAACACGCTGAAACCCTGGAGCTGAAAACATTCAGCACTTCAACAATACAATGGTTACCAACACATCTCAAAGTGACGATGCT
>JAOTRN010000002.1:1965467-1982890 GCA_028566695.1 Bagroides melapterus
TCTCAGCACAGCCTAGTTCTCAGCACAGCCTAGTTCTCAGCACAGCGTAGCTCTCAGCACAGCGTAGCTCTCAGCACAGCGTAGCTCTCAGTGAGGCGTGCGATGTGCAGCCTGCAGAGGAACTCTCACTGCTCTCTGACATTTTGAGGTTAGAAAGCTGGAAACGCAGGTTTACTCAGGATTTAAGTGGAAAAGCAGCCATGAAAGACATTTTTAATCTGCTAATGGAAAATCATATTACATTTTTCCCCTTCAATTTTGCTCTTCTGTGCAGTAATATTATAGACTCCAGGCTTGAACGGAGGAAGGTTTTTTCTTTTTATTTTTTTCTTGTTTTTTTTTTTCTCTGTTCATATGTTTGAAATGTTTAAGCCCGGAATTGGAGACGGAGATTAGTTTTCTCCCTGCGAGTAAGTCTTCCACTGGATTATGTCCGTTTGTCCTTATGTAGCTTCTCCGACCGTCTTCATCATCCGTTATTCCACGCTGACGAGGTTAACGCGTATTAGCCGAGCTCACTCCAGCCCGAGCGCTTCTGTAAGGCGTTTCACCGAGAACGTCAGATGTTTTATTCAGCACGGACGAAAGCCGCTTTATGCTCGTTCTGGAGTGATCGTATGTTCACGGAGCCAATTGGGCCGGCAGTTCCTGTTAAATTGCTCCTGCGTTTTGCTCTTACGTGAGGAACGGGGTCGAGCTTTTTAGCGTTCAAACAGCAAAAGGTTTTTAACTAGCATTAATGATAGTGATTTATAATTTACTTTCAAGCTATCATTTGAGAATCAGGCTTCCGAAGTGATCGTGTCCTTGTATATAATTGGAAATAAATAAATAAATAAAAAAAAAAACGAGAGAGAGAGAGAATGCTGTACTTGTTTCTTGGAAGCATCCGGAATAAAATAATCACAGACAACCTGCATGTTAGAACAAGTACAACGTACATTTTATCCGTTTGTCACAGAAACGTGGAAACTCTGACACTGGAGACTCCTTCCAGAAATCTTAAACGAACATCTCGACCATTTTTTTTTTTTAGATAAAGCATTTTATAATCAACATACCAGTCTCTCTGGAGGAGCTGTTGCTAACGAAGCGATGAGGATTCCGAACGAGCGCGTTGACCTCAACATAATCTACTGTTATGGAAAATCAACATTTTTTTTTTTTTCCCAGAGCTTTAAAACTGCATCTGAAATAGAAAACCTCTGTTTACGTGTTTATAATGATCCGGAAACCGAGATCGTTATCGATCGTCGAGAACCGTAGTGGCGGTTGACTAATCACCTCGGACTCGCTCCTCCGTCGGGACGCCGTCTCACAGCTCTCTCGCTATCGACAGGAGAAATCTCCCGAGGATCTCTGAGACAATGTATTTCATTTGGCTGTAATTAATGCGCTTGCGTTTATTTTACTCGGCTTTGCATAAGTAAGCTCTTCTTTAATTAGCGCACTCAGGAGCGATCGATGGCGTGGCGCTGAGCCGGCCCTGAGATCGGGAGGACAGATACGGCGTCGTGTTCTGTCTCTTCCGATAACGCGGCGTAGGGAAAAGCAAAGGGTACAGATGCTCTAGTGTGAGGAGCGAAAGGAGGCAGCCTTTGTAAATGGCGTCGTTAGTGCTGGTGTGTGGTGTTTAAAACAACATCTGTGAAATGTAAGTGTCCTGACGGTTCAGTCAACGGAGATACAACAGATGCTCGAACGATTTTTTCGGGTTATTTCGCAAGAAACGACTGTAACGTCGCAGAAAGATAATGGAAATGAAATCACACGTCGGAGTGCAAAATAAATCCCTCCTGTACCCCCAAAGAAACGGACGGATTCTCGATTCTGATTGGCCAGGAGGTGTTGATTCATTTTCTGTTACAGCAGCTCAGACAGACGTGCAGTAAAGAACAGAACTGATTTAACAACATGACGTGTGACTATAAATGGATAAAAATTAAAAATTTATTGTAATCATTCGGTGATTATTTTATATAACAGCATGTCCTGTAATGTTTTACTTTTTTTTTTTTTTTTTTGGAAAGAGCTGCATGTTTTATTCTCGCTGCTGGGAATCATCATATCCTCCTATAATTGAATTTCACACTTTTAAATAAATTAACTTCCCACTGCAACCAGAATAGACATGGGATCTCTCTCTCTCACACACACACACACACACACACACACACACACACACACACACAATTTACTGATCTTTGATTTTTGGGTTGCGTGTGTGTGTGTGTAGGTGGACTATGCCTACAGACTACCACAACAAGGCACCAGTTTTGGAAGTTTATTAATATTGACACGAACTTTTACACTATTAAAATAAAGAGATTCTTTGATCCATTGATTCTTTCATCTGCTTTTATCTTCACTTAAAGCTTTTTCCAGGTCAGCGTCAAGCTGGATCCGGAATCTGGGAATTCTGGGAAAATTGGACTATCATGTTCTGAACAAACACACATTAGATTTATTCTCAGTCCAGTCAGGAGGTTAGAGGAAGCGGGAGAACTTGGATGAAACCCATGGAGGAACATATTAAACTACACAGAACTAGGGACAAATACTAAAGCGCCGGCACCGTGTGGAATTTCACATCAGGCTCACAGCCATTTCTGTCGTACGCTGGGGAAACGCCAGGAAAAGAGTTCCTCGTTAGTGAGAAATCTTCCAGCGCTTCACACCCTTCAGTAAAGTGGTGGGTTCGTGTAAACGCTGTGCTCCTGTTGCTCTTTATGTTCACAAGTTAATCTCCACGGTGCGATGCTCTCCACTCAGAGACACGGCCATTAGCTCGCGTGTTGCCACACAAGCCGTGTGTAATTTGTGTCTGTGTGCCGGGGAACGGAGGCTGAGTAGAGATCCTGAGGGGACACAATAACACGGTAATTTCACTTCAACTCCCAGAATCCTCAGCACACTGAAGTATCCCTTAATATAAAAATACCTCACACACTGAACTGGCGGTATTTCAGTCTCTCTCTCTCTCGATTTGGTTTTTAGTGAAGAAGGCGTCAGTCTCAGGGCTGCGTCCCAATCCGCTCTCTAGTTCACTACTCAGGACGCTGATCATGGAGTCGACTGTTTTAAGCCTCTCCCTCTCCCTCTCTCAATTGTTCTCTTCAAAATGCACCACTAAAACCAGTGCGTGTCAATGCTCACTACTGTATATCCCTTTACTGCAAATATATTACGCCCTATTTTCTAACGCCTTTCAACTTGGGGGAAAAAAGTTTTATTTATGATTAATATTTAACGTTCTGCAGTAGTTAAGGTTTGGGTAGTATTTGGATGTTTGGGGTGAACGATGAGGAAATCGAGTCTTCAGTGTGCAAATGAGACCGATTCACCACTTACCGCTAGAGAGCTGGGATTGAGACACACCCTGATTTTCCTCCTCAGCTGACCAAGTCACATGACTTTTAATCCACGCTCAGAACGCTGATTACTAATTACACACCTGTGGCGTTAAAATAACTCACAAACACATACAGACACACACACACACTCTCCAGACATTTTTTAATTTTATTTATTTTATTTTATTTTATTTATTTATTTTTTCCTTTACTGGGTTTAGTCGAGTCTGTAATCTTGAAGTTCTTCATGTCCGGCTTCTCACCGTTTTGGATTTCTCTGCTTGATTAGCAGCTCAAAGCATTATAGCTCCTGACAGGTAATAAACAAACAAACAAACAAACAAATGTTAGATAAAAAAAAATGGATTCGTGATTAATCTGATGTATCTCATTAACAACTATTATATAGAACATTTACATCTAAAACATTGTAAACAACAATTTATCCTAACTCCTGTGTGTTTAGCGTCAAATCTAACCATTAAAACACTTCAAACTTCGACTTCTGGATTCATGAATAATGCTATTTCTGAAACAATATCCGAAACGTAGACGCTAATTAGCCAGATTCTGTGTGTTTGCTAATTTTATGCCGTTCTTGTGTTTTAAAAAAAAAAAAAAAAAAAAAAAGTTAAGGAGCGAATGCGCCTCTTTAGCAAGTTAGAGAATATTAACCCTGACTTTTTAAATCAAAGAAGCGTAAACAAACCGGAAGTGGAAACCAATGTGCTAAGTAGCTTTTCTGAGTGTTAATTCTCATTTCCAAAAATTATGGCACCCCACAGGCTGTCCAAGTGAATTTTTTTTACTTTAGCTATTATTAATGTTGATGCTACTATTTTTTTTTTTTCTCCACTGAAGTTTGTGTTCTGAACATCATGAACATCATTTTCTGAGGTAAGTCTCCATCATTCTAGAAATTTATTTAAATCTGTCTGTACTGGAACTACAAGGTTACGGGTAAAAAGAGGGGTTTGGACCTCATAAGCTTTGTGGTCGTTTATTTATTTATTTATTATTATTTTTTTTTTAAGAAAAATGTTCGGGAAAATGCTATTTATGTTGTGTTTTTTTTTTGTTTTTTTTTTACTGTAAAAATCAAATCTCTACACAGAGACTACCTTAGAAATTAAACGTCTCCTAAAAAAAAATAGGAAAAAAGATTAACTTTTAATATTTCTTAGATAAATAAGAGCCTCAATTTTAAATCGGTTTATTAGAATTGTTAGTGTGTGTGAATCTGGAGTCCCTGCAGCTGTTGCTATGGAAACACTAACGTGTTGACAAACACGTGGTTCACGTTAGAGTCAAGGGTGTTTCAGCGTGCGGTTTCTCAGTCCCTGACGTGACGATGTTCCGAGTCGACCGCTTCACGTTAGCACGTGATGTGAAGAACACGTAGCCCGCCTGCCTCGTTTCCACCAAACCCTCAGCTGGAATATTTTAAAGTAAGATTATTTGAAGGGAAAAGTTACAGGACCTCCCGCTGTTCGATGGACTAAATCCATCCAAGCGTTCATTTTCATCAAGTCTCCCAGAGCATCAGATATCGTAATTACGGCCCATTATTACTGCCGTAATGGAGCTGTCGGAGGTTTACAGTGAAAAATATCTCTGAATATAAACCATCGTGCCACTTTGTGTCCGCCGCTGACACGTTCTCATATTGTTCATGCTTTCACCTCTCTCAGGTGCTTTAAGATCTGACACACGGGTGATTAAATTCAAAGTATTAGTATTATTATTGTATTTATAATGAGCTTATTTTACAGAGCTTCTTTTCATGCAGGTTGCTCAATTTACCTGCTGCTGCCTCATTAGTTACCCCTACTGCTGCCCTTACTACTCCTATTGCCACTCCTAGTACTGCCCCTCCTATTATTGCCCTTACTACTGCCACTCCTTCTAGTGCCCTTACTACTGCCACTCCTACTACTGTCCTTATTGCTACTCCTATTATTACTCCTAGTACTGCCCCTTCAACTACTGCCCTTACTACCGCCACTCCTTCTAGAGCCCTTACTACTGCCACACTTACTGCCACTTCCTCTAGTGTCCTTACTACTGCCACTCCTTCTACTGCCACTCCTTCTACTGCCACTCCTTCTAGTGCCCTTACTACTGCCACTCCTTCTAGTGCCCTTACTACTGCCACTCCTTCTAGTGCCCTTACTACTGCCACTCCTTGTACTGCCCTTACTACTGCCACTCCTTGTACTGCCCTTACTACTGCCACTCCTTGTACTGCCCTTACTACTGCCACTCCTTGTACTGCCCATTCTGCTACTGCCCTTACTACTGCCTCTCCTCCTACTGCCCTTACTACTGCCACTCCTTCTAGTGCCCTTACTACTGCCACTCCTTGTACTGCCCCTTCTACTACTGCCCTTACTACTGCCACTCCTAGTACTGCCCCTTCTACTAGTGCCCTTACTACTGCCTCTCCTCCTACTGCCCTTACTACTGCCACACGTATTACCACTCCTAGTACTGCCCCTTCTACTACTGCCCTTATTACTGCCACTCCTTCTACCGCCCTTACAACTTGCCACACTTACTGCCACTTCTTCTAGTGTCCTTACTACTGCCACTCCTAGTACTGCCCCTTCTAGTACTGCCCCTACTCCTGCCCCTCCTCCTACTGTCATTGCTAGTCCTACTACTGCCCCTACTGCTATTCATGCTGCTACTCTTCTTATACTCCTGTTGTTATTGCTGCCCGCACTACTGCCCCTACTCCTACGGCTGCTCTCACTACTGCCCCCACTGCTAATCCTACTCCTATTTTTTTTATTTTTTTTTTTTGTTTAATAGATCCATCTCTCTCTCTCTCTCTCTCTCTCTCTCTCTCTCTCTCTCTCTACCCGAACTGTTGCTTTAGCACTAATACTGCTGCTGCTAATACCATATAATATTACATACTTTCAATTAAATGGCAAATTAAAAATATCATTATTTATAAAAAGTGAAAATAAATGAAGAAGAAGAAGAATGTAAGTGTAGCCCCCGGAGCAGAGGAAGTGGTTTTATTAATGAAAGTGAGCGAGAGCCGTTGATCAGTCTGATGGTTAAAACCCTGCCGTGTCTCCAGCTCTCGTGTTTCTCTGCTCTCCGTTGTCTCAGCTCTCAGACGTATTTCCATCAGGTCTTTCTCCTCGACACTGTTGTCATGCATTATTGATGTGGATCTTCCTCCTGCATGTCAGGACACACTCTTCTCTGGCTTGTTTTTTTCTTTTCCCAGCTGATACAAGTAGTTTACAACAACTCTACCAGTCCTCTTCTCTCGCTCCTAGCTCGTGCCAGCTAATCAACTAGCTTCTCTTCCTGCGTAGCTTCGTTTTTATTATTAGCGCTATGACGTAATACAGTAACACTTTCTGACCAATCGGGTTACAGGTTAGATGAGCAACTTCGCTTTAAACGGTCGAGTTCGGCGATTGTTGTTTTGCATCACGTCTCTGAAGCCGCAGTCTTAACCTTTTACTTTGTTTGTTAGCCAAAAAAAAAAAAAATAATAATAATAATCACACCTTTCCTTCCTTTCTTTTTCTTCTCATTTCGTTAGTGCACTTTGGACGTTTAGCGAACTTGATTGTTGGAAATCTCCGCTCGTGTCTCCAGCTCGTCGCTCCCGTCTCTCAGAACGAAGCGATTATACGGGAACGGATTTAGAGCTTCATTTACAAACACTCTGACTGAATAATTCATGGAAACGTTTTACAGAAAGAAATGCGTGTTTTACATTAGCCTTTCCAGAAGTGCCATTAGACGTGAGTTAGAAGAGATTTTTCAGTAAACAGCATGTTGATCAGAAAACACGGGATTAGTGCTTGTTTATGAAAAGAGGGGGAAAATTGTAATAGTTACTCTGCTTTAATAAAAATGTCAAAACAAAGCCAGAGAATCTTGAATATAAAGAGTGTAGGTTGTAACGGTGTGTGTGTGTGTGTGTGTGTGTGTGTGTGTTTGCCTAACGCACACCGAGCCATTGACTCTTGTAAGAGCAGTAAATCCTGAGCAAACAACGTGCATTAAACACTCCGACTTAACAACTGGTCAAAGGAGCCGAGAGGCTGCTGTGTAAACAGACGAACCCCGTTATTTACTCTGTCACTTCCTGTAGGAGTGAAGACGCTCCGGTGTTTTCCTTTTAATAAATAAAAAATTTGTGATACAAGTCCAGTGTCTCAATATAGTACAGTGAAGAATGAATAATTCCGAGCAACAATTCTGGAGGAAAAATAACGTTATTACATTCTACTTTAAATGAAACGTTAAGTTATTCTAGAAAGGAATGAATAAAAAAAGTCGCTATAGAATGACACTAGTGCATTCTGACCAATCAGAATCCAGAATTTTAGCCTTTTTTTTTTTTTTTTTCTTTCCCCCCCAGCCCTGGACCATGTCGTAGTCAGGAAGCCGTGAGTGCTGTACGTTTGTGCTGCTCGTCTGTGTGATGGTGGGTGTACTGTCATGCTGAGCTCCAGTGTGTCGCTGGAGCGTTAAAGACAGCATCGTGACGGAAGTGAGATGAAAAACAATCTGGTTTTTACTCGTGTGGGCGGCTCTTTCACACGAAACATGCTGCATCAATCATTGTCGTGTGTGTGTGTGTGTGTGTGTGGTTTGCCTGTAAAGAGTTTTAATTAGGGATTCATTTCCTGAAGTTACAAGTCGACGTGACATTTCTTTCGGTATTTCCGGGTTAAAAGGTGGACCTCTGGGCCGGAGCCAGACGTCTCTAAGTGACGGTGCGTCGTGTAGGTGAGGAGACGATAGCGTCTCGTTAAAGGTCATAGGATACACCGAAATAGTCCTTGACATCAATCTTGTGTGCGTGTGCACGCGTGTTCTCTGTGTTGGATTTGAGATATTTGGCGCAATGTGAAGCGGAGTGTCATTACTGTCTCGCAGAAATGCTTAGTTTGGCGGAAAGTCCGGGATTTTCACTTATCCCGCAGTCGAACAGTTGACCAATGAGCTGTTAATATAGGCAGAAAATATTAGGACATGTCCCTTTCTTTGAACCTGTCCGCCACAGAACAGATAGAACACCTGTATTTTTATATATACTGTATAAAAAAAAATTTACATTTCTGACCAATCAGATTTCAGTGTGTGGCACTTGTACACTATTTGATGTTTATATTCTGCAATAATTCACACAACTCTAACGAGATTGAAACATTTTTATTTATTTAATGTTCTCTTTACAAATTGAAGGTTTTCTCCGTTCATCTTTTATTTATTGAATATTTCTTTCTTTAAGAAGTCCTAAGGTGCATCCCCTTTTCCTCCCTTCTCTAACTGAACCCTGTTTACGTGGCATATGGTACATGGCACAACTCTTGTTACTGCCCACAGATATTTAATTACTGTACATCACACCAGGGCTTTGCAGCAACATTTGCTTTTTCATTAATGATTAAACACCACGGCTGGAGTGTGTGGAGTGTTACACTAACCTTTACTCGTCTCTTAATATTAAACGTCTGTTAGGTCTGTAACGTCCAACACGAGTCACGCCGTCGACGTCGACAGGTAGGTCGCGTGAGAGCCGTGTCTATAAGTTCTTTTCAGCTTGAAAATTAATAGCCATGTACAAGGCTGAGCCAATGAAGGCTCTAGAAGATGGTATTGTAATTATTGCAATTAGCATGAAGGTAGGAGGACATAGAGAACAGGAAAGAGAAACCAGAGAAGCCCAGCAGCTGTAGAACACACACACACACACACACACACACACACACTCACTCTGTTCATACTCCACCCTCCTGTTTGCGCTCGGTCATTGTGTTTAGAGGATCAGTATTATATAGGTATGAGTCATAGAAAGCTGCAGGTGGAAATATGTCCAGTTTTAATCTAACTGAGTCTCAGAGATCACAAGTCTTGTATTGAGAGAATTTATTTTATTTATTTTTTTTTTCCTGTTCGTTACAACTCTATTCAACTCGACGTCTCCGAGTTTCTCCTTCGGAGGTGTTTTTAAGGAAAATCTGGCTGCTGCGTCAACAAAATATATTTGTTTGTTTTAATGTCCGTAAAGTTTGGGTTCTGATGTAATGTAATAGGAAGAACTTTGGTTATGAAGGAATGTAAATAGGAGGAGTATGGGTTATGATTTAATGTATTCTGGGTGGTTTGTGTTATGATGTCACAAGAGGAGGAGTTTGGGTTATGATGTAATGTATTCTGGGGGTTTGGTTTATGATGTCACCTAATAGGAGGGGTTTGGGTTGTAATGCTATGGGAGGGGTTTGGGTTATGATGTAATGTTTTGGGAGGGACTTTGGTTATGGGGTCACATGATGGGAGGGGTTTGGGTTATGATGTAATGTTATGGTAGGGACTTTGGTTATGGGGTCACGTGATGGGAGGGGTTTGGGTTATGACGTAATGTTATGGGAGGGACTTTGGTTATGGGGTCACATGATGGGAGGGGTTTGGGTTATGATGTGATGTATTTTTATAAGATTGGTGGTGAACGTGTAAGTTAGAATGCTTTTTGATTTTTAGTTTTACTTCTAAAGTAATATTTTTTTTTTACTATGGGTTTCTTCTGGAAAAACCTGACGCATTTATGGTGTAAAGTATTAGTAAGGAGTTGGATCTGTAATCCAAGGACTTCAGTAACATTGGCAAAGTAAAATATCTTCATTAAAATGTTCTTAATTAAATGTCCCTGATCTCCTGCATACTCGATGCATACCCGGATACTCGACACAGAGAAGGGAGCGTGTCAGCCTTAGCGGTCTCGCTGTCCTTTTCCTCGGGTGCATGCAGCTGAATTGCGCCTGAGAGCTGGGGGGAAAAAAGTGGAATGATATAATCTCAGCAGAATGGCTAGAGGAAATTTAATGGGAGACGGAGCAGTCTGGTGGAAAGACGTGTCTAGTGGAATGCACTCATGATGACGGTGTGACCATGGAGGTAATGAGCTACTTAGACATTAAGGAAATGAAGTAATAATGCGCCTATTCTGAGAAAACCCATGAACAGTGCATAGCACATGCTTATAGAGGGAATGAGACTGTGTGTGTGTGTGTGTGTGTGTGTGTGTGTGTGTGTGTTATGGAGGGGTAATTTGTGCTATAATATTTTAGAAAAACTTCACTGGACGTTAAGGTTTTAAATTATAGCAATATATATTTTTTATATCTAAAACTTTACCACACAGAACTCCGTCCATCCTCTAGAGGTTAAATTGAGAATAAAAAATTTGTCTTTATGTCCCTGTAGAATTTAGCGTATGGACAGGAAATGACTACGTGCGTGTCAGCATCACGTTTTATTCTTTAGTAAAGACAAACCCTGAGTTTGGCGTTGACTGAAAGCTGAACAGGAAGCGGAAGAATTCGAGGAGTTTGTTTAACGTGCTTAAATCTGATGGTTTCCCTCCGTTCACGTGCACTTATTCACCGCTGCTGCTCCTGACACTCGCGGGACTGAGATGTAAATGAACTGTGATTGCACGCCGCTGCTGCTGCGCTCCCGCTGTGGTATCCGAGCCTACTCGCGCTCACTAACCCGGTGATAAATCTCGGTTAGTGCGCTGTGTGACTTCACACCCGTGGAAAAGGAAGACTATTGCCGTTTCCTGCAAAAGTGGCAGGATTTTTTTTGTAGTGTTGTGAAAGGGAAATGATCACTTGAAATTCTTTTGCTTAGCTCACCTGTTACTCTGTGATGCATCACCTCTTAGTTTCCCAATTTTTTTTTTTTGCTAGGTAAAGTCACCTTTCTTCCACCTGAAATGTGACCCTACCTCTATACCTTTCTGCTAGTGCAAGATCCTCCGTCCAGGAATTGTGACGATTACATCACAGTCGTACGGGAACGATTTCAAGAGCGAGCCAAAAGTCTTGGACCTAATTCACCTCCTCCTACCTCGGTCCAGCTCCATGTCGGTTCTGCAGCAGAGGATATCGGACGCTTTCCTTTATGCACGCTCCAGTGTGGAAATCGAGAGAGGAGGAGTTCCTATGGCTGGCAGAGAAAAACATATTCACCTGTGGTAGTGCTTATGTGGGCAGACTTGATTAGATGTCAGCAGCATCCAGAAGAAGTCCTCATATTCCTTAAGATGTTCCTGCTCCCTGTATTAAGCTTTCACCTAAACACCAGCGAGTGCGGCTTCTTCACCCGAAACCGAGGTTTCGAAGGGTGGCATGAGTGTGTACGGCTCTGAGAAGAAGCAAGACAGCACGAAAAATACTGTTATAGATCTGGTGTTTCTGTTCAGTCTAAAATTGCAGTGTGTGTAGGTGAAAATTTATGCTAAAAAAGGAGCAGAGTGAGTCAGAAAGCCTGGTGAGAGTGTGAGCTGAAGCTGGATGTGGGTTGTTCTGCATCTCAAGTGTTTTTTTTTGTGTGTGTGTGTCTTCTAGCTCTGCACTTGCTCGCACTAGGGTCCTTAATATTATACATCTCTTGCATGCTTCCACTTTCTCTTTCTCTTCTGTTTATATACTGAATTTGAATAACCAGCTGAATTTTTTTTTTTTTTTTTTTTTTTTTTTTTTTATGAATCACTTTAATTCATTTTGGTGATGAACTGGCTTCTTTTTTTTTTTTTTTATTAAAGATCATAATTCTATTTTATCTTAATATTGTCGAAGGTCCTAGAAGTTACTTCCTGTATCATTTGCTCTATAGCAGCTGCAAACATCCGTCTTAAAGATGGTGGAAAAACTTCACATTCCTTCTTTACCTGTGAACGGGAGGAGAAAAAAAAAAAATAAATCGCCAGACACGTTTTTAATCCATCCCTTAACATGGAGATCCACCGTGGGGAAACAATAACGTATAGGGATTTGAATTTGCGGTTTCTGACCAATCAGAACGGAGAACCCCCTGGTGCCTCCCGTGTCGTCGTTTGTGATGGAGGAAGCTCCGTACTCGGTGACTGTTGCCTGGTCAATACGTTGACTCCAGTCAGTCGGACTAAATCTGTGCTTAACATGTAGCCACGGGCGGCGAATTGATCCACTTGACCCGAGTGGCTTCCAGGTTTAATTGAAAAGAAGAAAAAAAAATAGTACTCCCAGGACCTTTGCGGATAACTGAGGAAATCAATATTTGTAGAACGCCTTCCCCATGAGCCGATTCAGAGCGAGGTATAAGGAGGTAAAACAGCCTGCGTTTTCAAATCTACTACAGGAGGGAAAATAAAAAATAAAAAAAAAAAAACCCCAAAGAGGGACGTCTTTGTTCCGTAAGGTTTGGAAAGCATTAGCATCAAACTGACACTGTGATTGAGGAGTACATTTACAAATCTCGCCGAGTTTCTCATCTCGTAGCTCGCCGTCATGTTTGTGCTCAGAGACGTCCGGAGGTCGCTCCACAGTCGAGGTTTTTGATGCAGTAAACTAGCTAATGTGACAAGATTATTACTCAAAAGACAGTCTGTTCTTTGATTTGGACGTCTAGGTGGGGTTTTTATCTGCTCTACCGTGTTAAAGATTCTTAGGGTTCTGTGTAATCCCCGGTGACCAGCAGTCAAACCTTTCCACACCTTTTCCAGCTCATCCCTTCATCATGATGTCTACATTAGAACTTAATTAGATGCTTGAGCTATATTTTAAGAACATGTGGGGTTCTCGGTTCATTACGGTGTTAGCTGCACGCGCTAGTCGTAGGTACACCGTTTCTTTTTCCCTTTTGATGGACGGGAAGATTTTTCACACCGTCTTACACGTGTATTGGGTAGCCGGGTTCTCGGGCACCGTGTACATTTTTATTTTGACAATAAATAATCAAAGGTCTCTTAATCGGGCATCTGTCAGCATCTCCGTGCTTTATACGTCAATCAAGCGGGTTCGGGTTAGCCTCCAATCAAGATCAAGGCTCGTGAGCTTCACACGCTACGATCTTCCTACTGACTTGTCTCCGTGAGCGCCAACGAACCGGCTTTTTGAAGTTAGCATGATTTCTTTGCTAATGCCAGATTAGGCTAGCATCCGTAGTCAAGTTTTTAAGCAAGTCTAATGGTAAGGATTGTTATTTACAGGATATTTTATTTCTGATAATGAATTAACAGATGTATGTATGGAGCATTAGTTGAGCACATACTATGCACTTAGCGGCACATTTGCAGATTTAAATGATGTTTTCAGGCAAAAAGGCATCGCTGCTTTGAAAGACTTCTCTTTGAACATGAGCCCGAAGTCGCAAAAGTTCCTTCTCATCATTTTATCATTAAAAAACTATTACGTTCGGTTCCACGTAAATAAATCCTGGAATGCAGGCACCGTGAAGCCGAGAGGTGACGGGTATAAAAAAAAAAGGGCTCCGTTTTGAGGGTTGTAGTAGTTGGCACGTCGGTTGAGCTGTGACGTGACCGATACGACCCACGCCACATGGCTCGGGTGTAGGATAGCGTGGGCGGGAATGGACAGGAAACGTGAGGAACTGGGAATGAACAGTCTGTTTTGTTGGCCTCGTGTGTCTGGAGCAAGACCTCATAACACTTGGCTCTCGAGGACAGACACCGAGTGGCCAGGAGGTGTGTGTGTGTGTGTGTGTGTGTGTAAGCATTTCTAATAAAGCATACTTTGAGGAATTGTGTGTGTGTGTAAATCTTTATAATTGACCTTCGAGATGTGGTCTTCAAATCTTTTTCTAAATTACCCAAAATGCCCTAAGAGCAGAGGATTTAGCGCACCCCCCCCTTTTTTTTCCTTCCCCCTCTCCGCTACCTAGAGTGAAAGATGCGGCAGCGCTTTAGTCTTTTAGTCTTTCCTGCTCTTTGTGCTGAAGACTTCCAACCTTCAGACCTCCAACTTTCTGCCAAATACCTCAATTATCGCCAACACGCTTACGATCTCGCAGACCGCTAGCTTGCCGAGCAGACCCTCCGCCGTATCGTAAAGCTGCTTGGCGTCCTGGGAGCTGCAATAATAGTCATGATACTGCTCACTAAACACCTTATGAACTATTGAGCATGAAATAATTCAGATGTTATTAGTCCTAATGCTTCTTAAAACCATTAAATCTTTAGTTTCCGAGCGGCGACAAAGTGGCGAGCTGCAGTTTAAGAGATTGTTCTCTTTGGTTTGAAATAAATAAATCGACACGTATGTAGAGTAACAAAATATTTATCTGTCCGATAAAAGTAAGTTACTGCGCACTAATCTCAACCATAATGATTTAAACAAGCAGCATAGCGTGTTCAGGACCACGGACAGCTCACATCTCCTCGGCACCTGGTCAGTGGAGTCTCTTTAAAGATCTATTATTTAAAGTTATATTAACGACTTCGTTAGCTAGGTGCGAGTGCTCCAAAGGTGCTTCAACATGGCGGAAGTGGATTATTTATTAATATTCAATAGCAAATTGTGAACCAGTGACTGATGGGAAACGGTAAATAAATAAACACCGTCCTTAATAGTGCTTTTGTTTCCACACATTGTGGTGATGTCATGGTAACAGCAGCACAAGGTTCCTCCGTTTGATTCCCACCTCACAATCAGAATTCCCAGGATCATCTCGGGATCCCACAACACCCTGTCCAGGATCAAGCTCTTGGTGAGTAGCTAATGGATGAACTTTCTGAAAGAAAGAAGGACTTTCTTTCCTGCTTGTAGTGATTGTTAGTACCACAGAAGGGTTCTTCAAAATTCTAAAGGGTTCTCATTGATTAGCCAGAAGTTCTCCAGAAAGCCTGAATCCACTTTAAAGGGAAAAAAAAGTCTGATTAGTTCTGCTCTTTGAGGTTATGTAATAATTTCATGGACGTTGATTTAAGCCCTGTTAAGGCTCGTTGCTGAAGTTCTAACAGGGGTTTATTTGCACTTTGAACAGAAAGGTTCTCTCTGAAATCTGGTTAGTTAGTGTTTTGGATGGAACCTTCAGATGTCTGATCTATAGAGCCTTAAATTTTGCTGTAATAAAACCGGAATGATTGACTAGTGACTTGGGTAAACAACTATAAATCTTATTTACACTAAAATACGGTTAAGGGTCTTGTTCAAGGAGAGTGGAGATGCTGGGATTTAAACACACAGCCTTCAGCTGTAACCTAAAGTCTTAGATTCAGCCACCTCACCCTCTGAATTACTTCCTCTAAAAGATTGTATTGACTCGATAGATGCTAGCTGAGCAAGTTGACTGGTTCGGGCTTTGAGTTACAGATCAGAAGGTTGTGTGTTTAAATCCCACTTCCATGAACAAGGACCTCAACCTTCAGCTCGGTTGTAGCCAAATGGATTGTGTTTATTTTATACAGCGCTTTACTGTGTGTTTGCTAGTTAGTTAGATTCTTTACTAGCCACCCACATGGGTTACTTAAGGTCAATTACATACTCGAGATGTAGCCTTAATGGTACCAAACCAGTAACTGGGAAAAGTACAGATATCAGGTACCAGTATGTATGAGAGTGTTAAGTGTACGAATACATTAACAAACAAACGTTCTTCTAATATCTAGTGGAATGTGAGCTGGAAAATAATTGTACACATTTAAATACTATAGAAACTAAAGAACTTGGAGAAACAGGCCAGCAAATTATACACAACGGTACTGTTAACGTCAACATCCCTCATACCTTTAACTTTTTATGTATTATTTTTTTATCAACACGTGTAAATGAACATGTTTTACATTTTACAGGTAATATATGTCTACTATAAAGTTACTAAAGATGTCTCCTTGATGCTACCTCCCCAGTGACAGGGCTAGGTACTTGTTGGTACCTTTTATTTCTGAGTCTGTACTGTGTAATGATTGCACGTGTTTCTTTATAAAATACAAATTTAAATACATTTGCATATCTTTTTTTTTTTTTTTTTAATATAAAGGTTTCAGTGTTTTACATTGTTGATGGACTGGTAACATCAAAGCGACATCTTCAGTACCTTTCGTGTGTGAAGTGTGTGTCATACCTCTTTTAGAGCAAAGCTAAGACACCTCAGTGGTCCCGTAAGGTCAAAGTATTTCCCTGAAAATATCTTTAAAGGTTTTGTCCCAGACCAAGGACGAGGAAAAGTACCGATGGTGCCTTTAATATATAGTGTAAAATGGATGGAGGGACAGGTAAGCGTTTTCTGTTGTAAAATGTAGATTAATAATGTAATAGACGCAAAACATTTGCACACACGCGCACTTTCTTTCGGATACCGAATACACCTTTAAATGGAGAGTTTGGCAACGAGAGGAGGGGCGGAGCCGCGCGCGCAACACGAGTATGTGTGTGTGTGCGTCGTGCGTCGAGCGTGCGTGCGTGCGTCCGTGCGTGTGTGTGTGGAAATCTCGGGATCGCCCATCAGTCAGTGGCACCGGAGCTTCACACGGGTCCAAATCCCCTTCACATCACCGCCGCGTTTCCTCTTCCCGATGAAGTGAAAGCAGAATAGGAAAACAAGGAAGATACAAATAAAAACGAAAGAAAGCGTCCTTTCAGGAATCTCATGCGGATTATTATGCTTTGACATCTTTCCGGTGGAATCTGAGGTCAGTCGTTTGTCCTTTTTGATTCTTTTCTTTTTTTCAATAGTGTATATACACACTACACTACACTACACACGTATCTACACCCGGGCGCGAGCGGAAAAGCTTGAAGTTTTCGCACTGAATTGTGGACAGGTCTTTGACTCTTAGTGGCGCGGAAACGGAATGCGCGGCGCGCGGATACGAGTTGGCGAATGAGCACGAGCGCGCGTGTTACGAGTTTCTAGGATAACACGAGCGCGCGATTCGAGTTGTTTATACCTGAAATAAATGTCTGATTCATTTGACTTTGTTTCGAGTGACAAAGAGCTCGTCGTGTGAGCCGATAATCCAAAGTAAAGCGCTCTCTCTCTCCCTCTCTCTCTCTCACACTCTCACACACACACCTCCGAGATACGGTAGACACACAATCCCAACCGTGCAGCTTCATATTGCCTGATATTGTTTATATCATATAACCGAATATAGATTTCTGCTTTTTAAAGAATTATGACGCTTTATTTAGAAGTCTATAATATTGATATATGGGATTTTTTAAAATTATTTATTTATTTATTTATTTATTTATTACAACATAACTGGTTAATATAAAATATCCTTGGCGTTTATTTCGTAAA
>JAOTRN010000002.1:2397526-2409499 GCA_028566695.1 Bagroides melapterus
ATGAATTGGGACATTCATGAATAATTAATAAGAACCCGTAACTTTACCCAATATAAATAAAACATATTGAGGTGTTTATCACATTTTAAACGTCATGACACAAAGGTAGCTCACAGTTCTATGTGGAGTGATAACTGTGTAAACAGTGTGGCGTGTGAAATCGAGGCATGTGCTAAACGTTCTCTCAATGGAATGTGGTGAATTTGGATCTCAAAAAAAAAAAAAAGTTCTGGTTGGTTTAGCCGGTTCTTGACTGTGGTGTGCGATTTACAGCAAGTCTCTACATCATATAGCCTTTAGGTTATTAAAGAAACGTAAGAAGATGCATTTTATTGTTTCCCGTCGCTGCGGTCGACTCTATAAGGATTTAATTTACACATGCAATCTCTGCTCCTGAAGTGATTTCCAGGCTGCGGTAAATCACGCCGCAGGTGCCAAATTGGCACATTTGCATTGACTCCGCCCTTTATATCAAATTGCACATTCAGACAAGATTGAATCCTCTGTTACAGACTGCGTGTCTCACGTCTCATCATGTGACCCTCGTTGCCCTTTGACTATTTTGAGCCTCCCAAGGGTATGCGTGAGCTCACGTAAGTGCTCTGTTCACTTCTTCTGTAGCCGAATGAATCACAGACGCTTAGCGATTGGACGCGTTTCTCCGGCTCATCACCGCAAATTAAAATGGTGGGAGGTTTGTTGGGTTTGCATATGGCAGTATGGCATGGGGACCACACGGGCAATCTAAGACGCTCACTATCTCACAGATGAAACCATTCCACTCCGGCAGACTGGGAGCCTGTGGGAGAGCAATCGCGCCGCTCAGCCGTGCTCTGATTGTGTCTTAATTGGGACGCTTCACATCTCTCATAGCGCTTCTGCTTTTCATTCGGCCCCCCTCCCTCCGTTCTGCCAGGAGAAGGGGTGTGAGCTGCAGTCACCGTGTTCTCACCGCTGATCGATGGAGAGCCGCCTCGCCACAGGAGAGATGTTACTGCTACAGCCTCTTTTTTAGATTAACTAAATCTCCCTCTGTTAAAAAGCCGAGCGCAGTGCTGTCATGGCAACCTCTGAAAGCTTCGTGAGAGTTGTGAAATGTGCAGCAGAAATGTCTTCGCCGTCTGTGGCCTCCAGACATGATATTGATGGCGTGGTAATGGTTGGCTGCCTTTCACCTGCCCGTGCTACCTGCTGAGCCTACAAACGAGTCCCGTTACACCGCCCGCGTCTATACGTCTAACCCCAGAGCATATACACATTATCCTGCCTAAACACACACACCATCATGAATCTGCCGCTCTGCACTGTTCTCCTCAAACAGAGCCAGTCGACAGAAGGCGTAATTACACTGAGATACGATATCACGTATCCTATAGAGTCTGAACCGTATACATTTGTATACACACACAATACATGAGTATACACAATGTGTATACACATTTATCTAGGTGTGCAGCACAGTCCATGATATCATGGAGATACAGGTGAACATCAACCATCAGAACTGCAAATCATATGTGGATCTGAAATGTTGTTAGTTTGAGTCCAGAGTTTACACACAACAGTCGGTTCTACAGGCAGGAGCACTAAGGTGTTGAGAGAAGTCCGAGGAGAATGACCAGACTGGATAGAGTACCTCAGACAATCATGCTTTTACATCCGTGGTGAACTGAAAGGCATCTCGGAATGCACAAAAACCTGAGACGGAGAGGATATGACATCAGCTTCCATTCCTGTAAGTCACAATCTTAAAGCCAGTGAATAAATAAATAAATCAATTTGTCACTGTTCACAACTGCTTTGAATTTACTGGCTACATGAACTTTGTCTCACTAAGAGCTCAGAAGAACTGATCTAATTCACAATTTATTTATTTTCCCTCATTTTTTTTTAATTCTTATACAAATGAACAGAAAAAAAGAAAGAACGCATATGCCAGTCAGTTTGTTTTCCTCTGCTTTTCCTCTGCATCGTGTCCTATTGAGACGACCGGGGATTCAGAATGCCTGCGTGGTTTATTTTAGTGTTATTATCCTTTTATACACACAAATCATTTTATTCCTATGTCAATGTTCTACAGTCTGTTTTTTTTTTAAAGAAAAAGAAAACAGAAAAGAAAAGCAATTTCACCCTATTGATTGTGTATTTCTGCTAATGTTCACTGGATCTGTCGGGCATTATATCACTCATATTACTAACTGGATAAATCAAATTGATATCCCTGATCATTTTAATAAAGCATAGCATCATTGTTCCTTTTTTTGCAGCACATTTGCAGACCTGCTCAGCCTCCATCAGGGACCAGCCTTATTCTTAAACATCCTGCAGGAGTGGACAGAAAAAACAAAGCTGCACATCTCTGGAGAGCGAACAAGCCAAACAGCCAAACACGCCGCCTGCCAAGCCTGCACAAGCGCTCCCACATGTCCACAACCAAGAATGGACTTCAGACACGTGTGTGCACTGATACAAAGACAATCAGAATAATCTTTCCACATGATGCAAAGACATAAGGTACAGAAACGCCGGAGGCAGAAAGTGGTGTCAAGCCGCACCACGTTCTCAGCACAAAGCCACAAATGCGTAGCTTGCAGTTATAAATTAGAACGTGCTCACGGGGAGGAAAGATTGATGACTACGCCGCGCGCATCTCATGACGCTAAGACTCTCCTGCTTAGTTAATAAGGGATCGCAGCGCCTTTTCACATCTGCACACATCCTAGTTACTGAGGAGGCAGGTTTTTAAAGGGAATTAAAAGAGACATCTGGGAGACATCTTCAAGGAGCTTCTGGGCCAAACGGAGGCTGAGGCGGTGTGTAGGCCAGGGTTTGCAGGTGGTAAATGGATTATGAAACTGGCAACGTTACCACACGAATGAATGGTGTTTGCTCCAAGGCTTTGGATTTCAAATAAATGTTTGCAGCTTCCTTTGGTATCAAAACTCCTAACGATAATTTCTTTAAGTACGATGGGAAGCAGTCGATTTATGTCGACGTGAGTTTCGTCCCCAAAAGCCGTCATATGCCACCGTCTCGGTTTGGCAGCGCTGTCAGTTTCAGGAGTTTTCATAATAACTCCTGGTCTTATTGCAGAGACACTGATATTCATCATCATCTGCTCCAGGAGACTCAGTGTTTATGCTACTCCACCATTTATCCCACTTTATAAGACAAGAGAAAGAAAAAAGTAGAAGCTCTTTACAAAATTCCAGACTCATCATCAAATCTGCTCAGTGTTTAATCAGTGTAATGAGAGAGAGAAAGAGTGAGACGGTCTTTTCTGTAGTCTTTTCAGACCGACTCGTTCCTCCTCCTTTGCCTATTGACACTTTGGTTCTATTCAAACGCTCTGCTTCTTTAGCTTCTCACGGCACTTCTTCTCAAGCCTCCACAATAAAGCCTCTTTAATGGCATGCGCGTCTCTGCGCTGACAAGCGACGGCATTCACCTATACAAACCGTACAGAACGTGCAATGAGCGCTGATACAAACCAGTGGTACTGAATGGTACCATGCCACTATTGTTCTTTGTCTGGCTCGGAACACAGAGCACGCAGGACACAAAGGAGGAGAAATCTAGACTGCCGGAGTAATCAATCTTATTTTCTGTCCCCGGAGGGACACCACCTGCTGCTTCATGCCAAGCTGCAGAATATCTGGGAAAGCAGGGTGCATTCCTGAAAACCGGAGATGCTCAGGGTTTCGCTCATTTGCATCATTTTGAATAAACGTGTGGATTTAAGGATCCCACGATGTTCGATTCCTTTTATACCACAGCAACAATTAGGATTTTTATTCATTTAAGATCATGTGTTTTATCCATTTATACAGTAGTTACATGTAAGGTTGTAGAATGGTCATGAATGAAGTTCAACACCAGACATAAATCCTGAGTTGTGTGGAAGAAAGTGTGAGGAAAAACCTTCGGGTAAAAAACCTTGCTGGAGCGCAGGAGGGCCCGTTCTATCATGACTCCTCCTTCAACATACACAGACTATACAGATTTGCAGCACAAGCGGCAGGATCATTGTCAAACACACATGACAGACAGATGGATTTATTTCCACCAACACTCATATCCGCATCAGTGCCGGTTACTCGCGTGTTAATCCGAACTAACTCATGAACGGTTTAGTAATTAACTGATGAGCTCCGTCGTCAGTCTGATCATCAGTGGGAGCTGAGGAGATCCCTGAGAAGTGACACATAAAAACACAGCCTTAGCCTTTAAATGAGCAAATCAAAGCATCAAAAGCACATTCATCATGCCTGGCAGAGTGCCATGTTCCAAATCAAGTGTAAAAGCTTAAAAAAACCCAGAGGCGAAGTGCGTGTTGGGCACAGATGAGAAATCCAGAGCAGAAATGAGGTTCCATATGAGGAAGCCCTGCTGGGGATGAAATGACCCCGCTATTGAGGAGGTAAGGATGGCGTCGTGCTAGGCAGTGCTGAGGACTGGGGCTCGGCTGCATGAGCCGGGCCAGTGGGCTGATGGGACGACACCAGGGTTCCACGCTCCTTTCATTAACACTCCATCTCACTCACCTGAGGGGAGCCGAAATACCAAATCAAATATAAAGAGCGGGGAATCTCTGAGCGCACCTCGCGGCCTCGCTGCCTCGTGTGTGCCTCGAATCGCAGCCTTGTGCACTATTCAACACGCTCTTAAGATATACGCGTGCTCCAGCTGTGTTCCAGTTGCATATTCAAATCACACACATCACAGGATTTTCCCTCCGAAGGAAAGCATGCTGGTCCTGTGTTCTTGTGGATGTGGATGAGCAGGGAAGGAGCTCTCTCGCTTTTTGTGTCATGAAATACGCCTCTTTGCTTCTTTACCGAGCCCCAATTTCTTTTGTCACACACCGCTGGATGGAAGCTCTTCATGTTTTAAGGAGGCCCGCTGAGAGCCGCCACATGCGATTCTGTCAGAATCAATGAAAATGCGCTGTGCTGATGGGGATTTGTGTTTTTAATTCGATTTCTCTTTGCTGTCTAGACACTAGCTCAAAGACAGCAGTGGAAACGCACTCCTGTTGCTTTGAGTGGTGATATACGCCACCCTGCATCGCTCCAACTCTGACAGATCTCCCCGAGTGTTCTGCTGAAACAAAGTCAAGAAGATTTAAGTTAGGCAACGTCCTCCAAGGGTCTACTAACAGACTGTGAAGTCTGAGAGATCTCATGGGAACCGGGCAATGGGCACGCCACGTTAAACACCATCTCCGGGACTGTTTTGCCTCTGAGGCGGTCGGCATTCCTAATTCGCGCCATTGTCTGCACACATTCGTGCCGGCGTTTCACTCCTCCCCCTCAAAAAGTCAACACATGCTGGGGAGGAAATTCAAATGTGGAGCATTGCAGTAAATGTCAGGAACAATGTGGGTCTTTGAGATCAGAGATGTGAGCGTGGGGGCTGACGAAGACGAGGACCGCCGATGCTTTCGGATAAGGATGCCCTGCCACCCGTGGGTTTCGTGACACGACCATCAGGAGGGTACACGAGAGCTCGAGAAGAACAACTAACGAGCCATGCTACTGTAAGAAAAAATAATTTAATAACAATAATAATGCAATGTAATAGCATAAAGAAACTGTGAAGGTTTAAAGCAAAAACACGTCAATCGGCTTTCGAAAGTATTAAACCACATGTTGTTGATTGAGCTGATGTTGATTCAGTTCTGAATTCTGTCAGAAGAAATACGGAAAGCCATCTTAGAAGTCTATGGGCAGAAATTGAATTCCTGTTAAATATATCATCCTTCTTCGGTTCAAAATATAAAACCTGATAGAAGGCATAAGATATGCTCATGTTGAGTTTCATCTGTTTCATACGTCTGACTGAGGACGTCATGGAAACATCCCCAAAAAAAAAAGTGTAATGAAAGAACTCCCGATGATCAATCGAACGTT
This sequence comes from Bagroides melapterus, assembly GCA_028566695.1. NCBI lineage: Eukaryota > Metazoa > Chordata > Actinopteri > Siluriformes > Bagridae > Bagroides > Bagroides melapterus. Next base: position 2,403,439 of record JAOTRN010000002.1, read on the forward strand.
GTTCTGTGGCACCTCTTGGAAGCTGCCGGTTCCATCTCTTACTTGGATGTTAACTTCAGTCCCTGGACATATCAGAGTGTTGATTTGTTCCTCTTCGTTTTTCCCTTTTGTTTCTGTTTACACCCAAAAAAAAAAAAAAAAAGATGTGTGATTTCTGCAGGCGCTTTGTGCATGGAGCTGAATAAACGCCATGGAAATTCAAGCTGACTTCAACTCAAATGCTATTGAGATAATCTCTTTCCTAATCATTTGCACAAGCGGAGAGAATCGACTACAGAAAAGAACTCGGAGGATCCTCTTGATGGAGGGAGCTGCTGGAGAGCCCCAGTTTCATTTCGGATACTCCATCCTCTCTCTCTCTCGCTCCCTCTCTCTCTCTCTCTCTCTCTCTGTGAGTCAAGTGTTTGATCTAGCTAATCTGACTTAATGGCGGGTGGATATATTACATTTTATTCTAATGGCTTTCCAAGGGAAAAAAAAAAGTGCAATGTGCAGCGGTGCTCCTTTGGGCTCGGGTCCGACACCATTAACAGTCAGGAACGAGGAAATCTTTAAGCAGACAGCATAAGAAAAAATAAAAATAAATCTATATCTCTGGGATGAGCATCTGTTGGAAATCAAAGTGTCCTTGAAATCAAATGGAAGAGGAACTGTTGAAAGGGAGTGAAGAGGACCTGAGGTGCCCCAGAGAGCAGCATCAAGGCCTTCGTGTCGCCGGGAGAACATTACACATGCCCTCTGACTGCTGTCCCACAATTCTTCTGGAAGAACACATGCCATTTCTTTTTCAAGTCAAACAGAAAGAGCAAACACACACACACACACACACACACATACACATACAGACAGAGGAAGTCCTGGTTATATCAGACTGACTCTGAGGTTCAGACGAGGACAAGAGCAGTTGATAAATATTTGGACTGAGTTGAAGAAGTGACAGATGAAAGCACAAATCTGATTTTTTTTTGTGGGAATTTGAAAAGAAACACAAAGGCAGCTCTTATAAGACGACACCAAGGTTCCCAGTGTTTGTGCTATCACACTACCTGGCAGGTAGGATGAAAACAAGGCAGGATGCGAGTTACTCTTTATTTAAAAAAAACCTGCTAAATAGACAGAGCGGGATAATCGTTAGTTCAATTTCTTTTGTTAATGCCTTAGAAACTATTAAATCAGTCTCAACACCTTTAGCCTCATTAAAAATGCTCAGGTCAGGTGGTGCAACAGAAAATCGTTCAGATTTTTACTCAGAGGTCACAGGTTCGAATCCCGGAGCCAAAATTGGCCTTGCTGTGTGAGAGGGAGGGGTACGGTCTCTCTCTCTCTCTCTCTCCTCCAACAATCATAGTGAAACTAGACAAATGTGGGTGGATACAGTACTTCCCTATGTGTGTGTGTGTATGTGAGAAAGAGAGATGCTGCTCTGTGATGCAGTTTTAAAGATGCTTAAGTGTTTGAAAGATGCTTGGAGGGTGCAAACTGGCCAAGACCAAAGAAGGGAGGAATCAGGTTCACGTGAATGTACATATTTGACTCAGATATAACTTTGTGTTTTTGAGTCGTACTGTATAGAGTTGTGTAGAATCCTCGTCTCCGTGTCTCGTCTCTACTCAGCAGACGTGGTACTGAGAGTGGTATTGGGTTGAACAGGACAGACAACAGCACAATTTCCTAATAAAAAGACTTGACAAGCCGGGTCACAATGGAGAATTAGAGCCACAAAAGCCGATGATGGATATGCTAAACATCCCAAACAAGCCCCTGGCCTCGTGTTAACCGCCGCCTTCTTCTCAAACATATTTACATTTTCAGCACAAATGGAAATTCGGATATGGCACAGAGGGGGTAAACAGGCCCTGCTAGAGAAAAACACAGCTGATTGAGCCCTTGTCTCATCTGATTACAGGTTTTATATATCAGCTAGGAGAAAGAGAGAGCGGCTAGCACCCAACGCTCGCAGCTCTGCCGCTCGGCGGAGCAAAAGCTGAGGGATCCTGCACTGCAATTCATTCATTAGCATGCTAATTACATCCATTCAGAAAGGAAAATATCCAGAAATACCCAGCACCGTGTCAGGCGGCAACAGAAAGCAGAAGAGAAATCCGTCTGCGCGTCTCTGCTTAGGGCTGCCGGTGCCTCCTTCGTGTCAGATTTGGAGCTCTATTAGCAACATCCAAACAGTTTTTGAGTGGGCTGCAGAATGATGGGCTAATATTTGTTAACCGCTCAGCTCTGATAATTTGACAGGATGTGATTAGCGCTCAGTGTGAATGAAGTCGGTGCTTAGATGAATCCTGTCAAGTTTCCGCTGACGACTTGAGAGATTATAACAGCGTTAAATGTCACTTTTTTAATCTAGTTTTTTTTTTTTATGAAGTTTTATTATCCATGTTTATTAGAACCCTCAGAACCCTCTGTAGCATTTTCATAAATCTGATGTATAATTAATGAACCCCAACTTTAGGGAGCTGCTCCCACTTTGACCATAACTAACAGTATGGGAATCTTTGTGTTAATATTCATACGACTAAGACGAATCTTGACTGAGTTTAGATGGTATCATCTGCATAGATGGTATCATCTACTTGTATCTGAGATACACTGCCAGGGTTAAACTGTGTATTTTTATGACTTTTATAGAGTTTAGCAGATTCCCTTATCTGGAGCGACTTATAGAAGTGCTTTGGAGTCTCGAACAAAGCACATCCTCATGCTAGTTCTCGAGGTCAAGAACTAAGAATACCATCCAGAACATTTGGTGAAATGTACTGTATTATTTCTGTATTAATAGCAACACAAGTGAGCCAACACGAGCCCATAATTTAAGACAAATATAACTATTAAAACATAGGAGAGGTCTGTCTGTCTGTCTGTCTGTCTGTCTGCACAGAGAAGGAAGCCGTAAACAAGTGCCTCAGCTGATGGTTTAGTGCTCATGTGTTATTATCAATGTTATATATTATTAAAGATTTTATTGGTATAGAATAAAAACCCTTCCCTTCAGCCGTCCGGTCTTTATTCTGATTGTTTGTTTCATGCTCCATGCTGTCTGCGCATGTGACCGAGATTTGTTGGTGTTTCAGGAACATGTTTTACAGGTTCAGAAATTCCGACCAATTCAAATCCGAACGAATTACTCCGAGTTCTGATTACAGCACCGTCAAGGCGATACGGAGCAGCTCGGACCAGCGTGTTTTAGAACATACAAACCATGGAGCGAACCTTCAGACCAGACTACACTATTTAAAGGTGTGATACGTAATGTTTAAACATGCTTCTAAAATTGCTGTATTAATAACCTTGGGGAAAAAATCACTTGAAAAGTGAAGTGAAATGAATGTGCAAATGAATTTGTCTAATTTCTTCATCTCAGTGCTCTGTTTACTTTACACCAGGCTGAAAATGGAAACTCTCCTGTGTGGAGTTTCTACAGAGGGCAGGAGGTTTTTCAGGAGGAAGTGAAAGTCTTTCACCGCAAGTGTTTTTCACTGAAAGCAATAAAAATGACAAACTCCTTTTTTAAGTTATCAATGTTTGTTATCACTCATTTTAAAAAACACAAGTGTATCTCTGTGCACTACAGCAGCCTGGTTCACACTGACTGTATTAGAAGATGAGAGAGACACGGCTGAATTTCCTGCTGAATCGCTCACGGTGGAGCTGCTCTGCACGCTCTTAGGTCATCGCTAACAGATGGAGAAAGAGGCACTGCTACTGTTTTAGACAATTACCACAAATTGATCGTGACATATCCGATGCAAGGTGCGCCGTGCACGATCCTTGCTTTAAGACACGCTGCCTCGGGGCGCGCGCCGTCTTCAAAGGCTTCTGATTAGAAAGTAAGTGATGAGGACGCTGCCTCGCTTCTCCGGCGCTTGGAGACGGGTCTTAATGGCTGCTTAGGGAAGTCTGCTTTCTGAGCCTCAGAGACACTACAAAGCAAATCTGCAATTAATTGAAGTCGTAAAAATTTGCACGCAAAACCCAGTTAGGAAAGAAGCCACCCACTTATGTACATTCATCATACTATGGTTTTCTAAATCCTTCTCTACCACGTGAATTAAAGTGCACATGCCTTCACTAAAATTAGAACAACGTGCCCTGAGTGAGACACGTCAAATCAGCCACCTTTCCAAGATGCCTGCGGTTACCGTCAGTTAGGGGAGATCGTTGGTCAGATCAGTAAAGTAGAATTCATGACTGACCTAAAATCCAGAAATTAGCTAGCTACCGTGAGATATCGAGGTCTACGAGTCGCCAACATGTTTTGCTAAAATGACCTTTAGCTTAGCTTTAGCATTTGGTTGGTTCTCTCCAGTAAAAGCACCCTGAGATTCTCATTATAGGCCAGAACACTGCTTAGCACCGTTTAGAGGATCTTCTCCAGTTCCACGTCTTTCTGTTCACAGACATCGAAGTGGTCTATAGAGTAAAAGTTCCTCTCTGTCTCTTTCTGTGTGCTTCTTCCTCTCTTCATGTCATCGGCCTGAGAGAGCGGCGTGGCCTGGAAAAGAGATTAAAGCGGAAATATGTCGCAGTGTACCCGGGGTTTAACTGGAAAGCTTCAGCACAGACACAGAGATGCGTAATCTCCTGTTGCCAGGGGAGAGCTCACGGGCTGGGAGCTGCGCCGGAATGTAACGTGCCCGTCGCTAACGTCCAGCCGGCCAATGGAAAGTCCCTGCCTATCAGCAGAAGAGTTGACCGGCTCCATTAGGCCTCGGGCACATCTGTGCAAGGCCCTAATCACTTCACTAAGAGGTCGCTCGTGGCATTCTGAACTTGATTATAAGATCAGGAGCATTGTGAGATGGTAATCATTTAATCCTCTCAGAACACACACACACACAGACCTGCCTTCTCCAGAACTGCATTAATTCCCTTCATACAGCCCATTAATGGATGAGGGGGAAAAAAGAAGCAGAGAAAACAGTTTAAAAAAATGAAGAAGAAATATACATGTGTTTTATCATATATAATATATATGGGAGATAAATCTTTGACATAATATAGTTTAAGATGAATTAAAATAAATAAAGTAATTTGAGTAAATACACAAAAAGTCATATTTTTAGTATTTTTATTTAAAAAACAAGCAGAATGCCTCTCAGATGAAGGATTTCATTTCAGATGACAGGGAGATTAATTCGGCATTTTCATCTTCTTTTTAAACAGTTTAATGGTGTAGAAATCAGACTCCGCCCCTTCACCTGGTGTACTTTTCTGAGGGATTTAAGGGGCATTGATTATTTCTCTAAGGCCGGAGAGCTTACAGACGTGTAAAGATTTCTAGCAGAGTGAAGTAAAGTAAAATGGAATGATGCTACACACTAAACAGCATGTTTTGAGGTGGGTATTGTGGGTAGCGCCTGCTAACAAAAGAGACATTTCCTTTGAAATACAGAGAGCGTATTTGTTTGCGTTTTGTGTGAAGTTGTACACATGAACGCCGAATCATTTTTACAACAAATGCCTTGCAAACGCTCGGAAAGTGACGCGGTAACAGATTGTGCTCTATTTGCAGAAGCAGAGCAGTATATCCTTTATAACATGCGGCGCTGTGTGCTCCCGGTGACTGGGCAAAAAAAAGAGCACTTTACACTGAGAGCCCATCTGCTCCTGTGCAAAATAACACAATGGGGGAGAGCAGAGTCATGAAAAACACACACACACACACACAGGAGCTGACCGACACGGTGTCCTGTCACAGCAAAGGAGGAAAGCGAGGAGGATCTGAACAAGCATGTGACCATCTTCCCATCGTGGCAGAATGGGTAATGGTCTCTCTGTGGATTTGAGCTCCTTGAAATCAGAGTCTAATTGCCCCCAACAACCATATCGCAGAAACCGGGCTACCCATCTGGGGCAGGAATTTGGCAAAGGGAAAAAGAGCCTAATACTCTCAGACAGCTCCATCAGCCTGTCAGTCAGAGCAGTGCTTTTAACACAGTCTGGGCCTACCACAGAGAGGAACTCTCAGAGTTACGTTCAAAGACAAGTCTGAGGAAAAGGAAGTTCAACCTCAGCTCAGAGAGACAGAGAGAGAGAGAGAGAGAGAGAG
>JAOTRN010000002.1:2477006-2494186 GCA_028566695.1 Bagroides melapterus
CGCTTTTGTCGTCCCAGGTGCCACTCTGGCTATGAGACCCGCCCCCATGGCCCTGGAGGACATCGTAGAGTGGCACCAGAGCGCTCCGCCCATCAACTGCAGCCCCGGGAGCTTCCGCCTCCGCCGTGGCAGCCGCTTCACCTGGAGGAAAGAGTGTCTCGCTGTCATGGAGAGGTGAGCGTCAGACGGTCCGCCGTAACGCTTCTGATTCAACGAATTAAATGCGTAATTAATTAGTTAACGAGCTGAATCGTGTTTTTATTATGATGATGATTACGATTTTTTTTTTCCCGTGCTCCTTTAGTTACTTTAACGACAACCAGTATCCTGACGAGGCCAAGCGGGAGGAAATCGCCAACGCCTGCAACGCCGTGATACAAAAACCAGGTGAGGCGACGCCTAACATCGAAGCCAGACTGCAGGCCTGAGTGGTGGAGCTGATTTCTGAACCTCTACAATGTCTTTACGTTTAGGGAAGAAGCTCTCCGATCTGGAGCGGGTCACGTCTCTAAAAGTGTACAACTGGTTCGCGAACCGGCGAAAGGAGATTAAGAGAAGAGCCAATATAGGTAACGTTGAAGCCCTGTGGGGGGTTTACAAAAATATATCAGACAGAAATTCCTCTTTCTATTCAACAAGTACATTATTTACTCAATTATTATTTCATTATTATGAAGTTTGCTTGTTTTATCCTTTAAAGAGGAGGATTCTCATTTTATATGTTAAGAAGAATAAATATTCAAACCTTGTGTTTTTCTGTACTGGAATAGAAGAGTGCGTTAGGAATATATAGTTTCAACAGAACAGGGAGGGAAAAGATTGTCTGTGTTTTAATTTTCCGTATAAAACGTACACGGGGATGTTCTGCGTCCGAGTCCACTCCGACCTCCGATATGGCAAGGTGTGTTTTTTTTCGAAGAAGCAGCAATCCTGGAGACTCATGGGCTCGACGTGCAGAGTCCAGGAGGTCACTCCAACAGCGACGAGATCGACGGCAACGACTTCAGCGAGCCGGGCGCCGAGCCGGGGTTAGGGACGGTAAGGACTGCATTTATAATTAATTAATTAACATTTCCAGCCTCCACTGTCCAGCTGTCTTTAGATTAAACACCAACTATAAAGGACAAATTCTTGACCTGTTATAAAAGTGTAAATGAATTGTTTTGTGATAAGAGAGCAGAGGCCAGAGGCTTTGGTTTCGGTGTCGTCCTCCTTCCAGGTCCATAAGTAATGCTAAGTGCTGGAACACCTCTTTACTTTACGCTGCATTACTGCTGTGTAGCTCTGAAGCGTCGAGAGCTTTCAAAGCCTCATGATGGATAAAGTGTGACTTTTTTCCACTGCACGTTGTACCAGAATCTTCTAAACCTCAAACTTGCTGATCATCGTGAATTTGAGCTAAAATAAAAGGTCAGATAAAAACGACTAATTGGACAAATAAAATCCAAGATGTTTTCACGTCGGACTAAACACAAAGAAGCTCCGCTCTGTGATTGACGTCCGGAATGATGAGGCAGGTCAGCTTAAGGTCATAACAAACCAAGAACTCAAACCAACTCGTGTCCCTTTTCTAAAGTTCTTCTGGTTCCTGTTTGGGCCGTTTCCTGTCTTTGCAGTGGAAAAAGAAAAAAAAAAAAGCCCTAAAAGGCCGCTCTTGCGTTTGTAGGTACCAACTTTGCTCTCTGGTTGGTTGGAGCATCCCATGGGGGCGGGTCTGGGCTCAAGCAGTGGGGGCGGGGCATCGAGCTGATTGGCTTCAGATTGACGGCTGTGTCCTGGTCTTGTCGCCCCTCCCCCACCAGGACGAGAGCACAGGAGCGAGCGAGCACCAGGACCCCATCAGCCTGGCGGTGGAGATGGCGGCAGTCAATCACTCCATCCTGGCGCTGTCACAGCAGGGCAAGGTCGGAAGCGACGTCAAGGCCGAGGTGCTCGATGATGACTGAGGACTCTTCCACACACACACACACACACACACACACACACAGCATTGCATTTACAAACTGTATCTGCCAAAGGAGGAGACGGCTCTGGGATGAGGAGGTGGGGAGAAATGTGACGCTAGTTTTGCGACTCTTTTAAGCATATGTTCAAAACTGAATGTAATATTTATGGGAAAATTAAGCACTTAATTAATTCTGTTAATATTTGTAAGCTGTGTAATCCTCCTTCCTTTGGAAGCCTCGAGGGAAACTAACACTCTTAAATGCATGCTAGTTACGCTAGTTCAATACCTCAGTCCATTGTAAACAAACAAAGCCTTTTATTTGGGGAAAGAGAAAAAGCTGTGTCAGCTTTCCTCCTGCAGCACTTTATTGCAATATTTAAAAAGGTTCTGCGACGTAGACTTGCGCTATTTGGTCGAATTTGGTCATTAAAATCACAAAACGCCAAGAAATCATATTCCTTTTAAAAAGCAGGTTATTATTTCTAGCGCCATCTGCTGCGTGTAAACTAAATCACAGTCGCAGTGACGTATTTCCCATTTACCCAGCACTGACTCCACCCCGTTTATCCAAACCTTTTAGGGGAAAAAGGAATGCTGGAGGCGGAGATCATTTTCAGGCCAGAAATATTGAAACACGTGCCTGAAAATTAGAATGAACCACTTTAGATGATTATTGCACATAAAAAAAGAGAAACTGCACCTGAGTTACACTAATGTTTTACTTAATGTTTTAGATGAAAAAAAGTGTCACTCCCCAAACGGATTTCCTTCTCCTCCTCCTCCTCTCTCTCTATCCCTCTCTCTCCCCGTCTCCTCCTCTGTGAGTTAAACACTGATGTTCATCACCTCCTGGCTGGATGTCGTGGCCTCTCGCCGTCTAGCTGCCTGTAAACACGACTCTCCTCAGTAGTCCTGAGATCACACGAGCCTTATCAATGTCATGTTCTTCATCCTCCTCTTTATCATCATCATCGCCACGAATCACCCAGGGTCTGCTACACGTCTTGAGGCTTCTTTAAAAGCAATCGGACAAATGCTGTTAATAGTACCACGTGTAACCTCATAGTATAATGGATCAGGGCGCTGTGCGGAACTCTACAGAGAATCGGCTTTAACACAGAGGCCCTGATTTACCTACGAAGTGGGCGTGGTTTTAGAGGTAGAAAACTATATAGAAATGAAAGTTTTTGATGGGATCCTTTAAAAACTACAACTTATTAACGCAAATTAAAAGTATAATCAGTTCACTGTGTACTTTTAACGTGAACGTTTTCATTTGGAAGCGTCAGAGTGGGAGAGGCTTTACTCAATCTCCCCTGTCAATCACGCGGACGTTAGCCATTCCGGGTGCACGTGAGGGGACGTGTGAGGAAGAAGGCGGATAGAGTTTTCAGAAAGATTAAAAGGTGTATTATTAAAAGGTATAAACAGCGTCCGCTTAATTGTTCCCTTTTTTTTTTTCCTGAGAACGGAGAGGGAATTTAAAAAAAAAAATCTCCTCTGTTTTAACGCTGTCGTCACGAGTACACTGTACATCATTTTAAGAAGCTTCTTAATCGTTTTGAGAATTTCTAGAGAAACCTGTATTGGGTCGAAGTTTAAACCTTCTTCCGACTTCCGACTTCTGTAAATTTTATACCTGTTGTCCGGTTGTGTTCATTTACACACAGTCACTGCTCATGGAACGGCTTTCAGGTTTAATAAATCACACTGTAGGTGCTAAATTAATCTGTTCGCATTGAGTCCGCGTTGCACTTTTACAGCGAAACGGCGCACAACCGAACAACACTTGCGTTTTAGTTCATTCTGAAAGTCGCCTTATGCTTCTTTTTTTTTTTAATGCACACGCAAACCTTTCAGTAAATCAGGGCCTGACTCTGTAGAGACATCAGTCAGCGCTTGGACTGGAGGATGATCGCAGGTTGAACCTTCAGACTGTGTACAGAATTAAACACGCAGGCGCAGAACAAATAACGTCAGTTTCTCGGTTTGAAGAATTTTAGCCAAATTATTGCCGGATATCAGGAACGGAGTGGGATTAAGGCAGGGAAAAGAAAATAAAGTGTGCTTCTTGGCTGATCTAAGGATAGCGTGTAAATGTGAAATGGCGTCAAAGTCAAAAGGTTCAGTTTAGCGTTTAAAACGAGACTGAATGAACTCAAAAGTTCCCAAACACTTTAAAATTCACGATTCAACTTAGTGTGGAAGTGAATAAAATGTGAAATGTTCAGCAGTTAGGACTAAACGAAGCATAGCGAGATTTTATTTTTCAGGATTCTCGATTTCAGGAAATCATTTCACTTCAGCTGTTTGTACTGTTTCCTTTTGCCTGTTTGTGTTGCCTGTGGAGTAAAAAAAAAAAAAAAAAAAGCTCCCTAAAAGTTCACAAGTTTTTAAGCTTCAATTAAATGAGAAAGTGGCATTTGACAATCTTTAATTTTCTCGAGCTCGCTGCTCGAGCGCTGCGTTCACGGTTCTTTTGCGGGCGCGCGCGTTTCATCATCAGCTGACGTGTCGCTGCACTTAATATTTACTTCATGACATGCGTGTCAGCTCAAGTCTGACGTGGATCTGACCTCTGATAACAATCCCTTTATTCCGTCGAAACGTGTTTGTGCTTAAGTTCACACTCCACTCTTTAGTGATGATGTCACAGAGGAACCCAAACGGTACCGGAACCCCGACCCGAATCAGGCTGCGATCAGGGTGGACGAGCAGGCGACCATTTCTGTTCGACAGGAAATCAGGAGCTTGACTGTCCTGTCGATCTGTCCGTGTTTAATATGTGAATATATTAAAATCTATATAAATCTATAAATATTCTATGACGCAAATACTGTTGTATCAAACTGCAGATAGTTAAATCCTGTAACTCCTATTTCAGAATTTAGTGCCTTTTTTTGGACAGTAGACTGTTCAGTCATTAATATGTAGTATATGTATGCTTTATGACTTTTTTAAGATTTTTTTTTTTTTAAACCTGTGTTTATTTTAGTACTGTATCTTCTAGAGAATAAAGTCTAAATCAATGACGAGCTCTGAACTGAGCAGAGGTTTTCTTGTACTAAACTGTTCATTTGTGTGCGAGCGAGTGGACGAGTGTGTGAGCGAGCGATCTCCTGGACCTACATGAAAAGGGAGGAAGAAAAACAAAAAAAGAAGTAGGAGGAATTAAGCAGGGGAGAATGGAAACATGGAGGAAAAAAAAAAAAAAGATGGATCCAAAGTAAAGACAGGATCAAAAAAAAAAAAAGGTAGGACAAACAAAAGAAAAGCGATGGTATGCAAGGATCGAAAGAGGAAAAAAAAATACAAAAAAAAAGGAAGGAAACAAGATGAGAACAATGATCATGTGGAAAAAGTTAGAAGTGATAATAGAATAGAAAAAGGAAGAGGGATCTGAAAGAAAGTGGGGGGGAGGGAAATAATAAAAACAAAAATGATAAGAAACAGACGAAGAGGAAGAAAGGGACAAACACACTCTCCTCTCGGTCACCTGACCAATCACAGTATGACCCAGTAATGCTGAGGGGATGTGAGGTCACGTATTTTGAAGAGGACGGAGAACGCTTACAGAGAGGGAGAACGTGATCAGAGAGAAAGTGAAAGAAAAAAAACAAAATACTAGAGAAAAGAAAAAGAAAAAATGAGAAAAAATATTTTAAAATATTAAAAAAAAAAAAAAAGTCAAAACAAAATGGGAGGAAAAGGTGAAGAAAGAGAAAATATAAAAGAACTGGTAAAGAAGAAGAATAAATGGAAAAAAAGATGGCATGAGGCAAAAAAAAAAAAAAAAAGAGTACGAGGTGATAAAAGATGTGAAATAAATCATTTTAAAGGTGTAAAATAGGGGAGAGAGAGAGAGAGAGTGTGTGTGTGTGTGTGTGTGTGAGAGACATACAGAGTGTATAAATGATTAACCTCAGTGCTGGTGATTAATAAAGTCAGTGAGAATCAGTTGGTTTGATAAATCAGTTGTTTTTATTTTGTCTTTCCACAGAGAAGATTACTGTACAGTCGATATAAAAGAAATTATAAAGGAATTATTATACATGATTACTCTTTGGATATCAGCATCAAATTAAAAATAATTAAATTAATCCCAAACTTGTGCTCAGATTGGACACACACACACACACACACAGACACACACACACACACACACACACACACACACACACAGGAAGCAGTTGAGTGTGTTAGTTAAAGTGGCAGCTTGAAGCTCTGCAGAGAGAAACTGCTCCTCACTCTGAGGGAAATTGAGCCGAGAGCAAACAGGAGGAAGAAACCATTACCATTGGGGGGGTGGGGTGGGGGGGAGGAGGGGGGGGCTGTTCATCTGTATCAGTCTCACCTGGTCCAACTGGAACGGAGCTGAAAGGACACTTTGTGGTGGCTTTAATCTTTTTATATTGCTGAGGATCACAGTCCGATACGTTTAAAAAAAAAAAAAAAGAAAAAGAACCATAGTACCACAGCTCATCGTTCCTGGACAAGAACAGGCTACGAAACACTGTAACAGGAAGTCGACAAGAAACTGGTGCTAATTAATAAAATGCACTTTAGTGTTAAATCCTAAATGTAACTTTAGCGTTAAATTGATGATGGTCTAACGACGTGAGAGATGTTCACAAACTCAAACGCTCTTGGACGTGAGCTTGGGGGAACAAGGAATATTTTTCTGTCCGTTAGCATATTTACGCATCAACATGGCATGCGACTTTGCCATCATCATCATCAGTTTACAACACTGGACACAATAACAGCATTGTTTAGGATGTTAATCTGAGCTCTGTTAAATGCATAACACTGATAAAAACAACCCCGGGGTAGAGAGAGAACCAGACAGACAGACGGACGGACGGACAGACGGACAGACAGACGGACCACAGCACAAAAATGATCTTTGTCTACACACCAATGAGACTGCAATTTTATGAATGAACACCTTTCAGAATTACGAATCACATCGGACACGCCCACAACGCTCATGCTACACGTGCGAAACACTATTCATCATAACGTTGTGAGGGGCGGGGCCAAGCAGGTGGCTACACAGTTCCGAAGGGGGCGGAGCTTAGACTGAAAGTTTTACACGTTGCAGTGGCAAATGTTTAAACGTGTGTAAAAGGAGACAGTGAAAACACACAAAGTGACTCAAGTATGAAGTAAATATACAAGATTTTTCTTCTGGACTCGTCTCTCTGACTGACGTCTGCGCTCGTCTGCCAGCGCGATCGGAGCAGCGCCGTTCTGAGCTACTTGTGCGTAATTGGTCAAATGTCTTGCTGCACAAGGCACACGGATATGATCAACACACAAGATATATATTTCAAAGACAATTTTCCCCCCAAGACTTGTGCAATGACGAGATGAAGAAGCCATGTCTAATGACACACACACACACACACACACACACGTACACACGCACGCACTAATTCCAATAAACAGTTCTATTAGTTAGAAGACTCTGGAGTTAAGTAAAATAAAATCAGGAAAAATAAATACTACTTGAAGAAATCTTCCCCCATCCTGGGGACACGTGTGAGTTAAAAAGTTGATGGCTTTTTTTTATTTCAGCACCTCGGTTAGATTTGAACTTTCTATAAAACAGACACCCACTGGGTGGGCTCGTATCTAATCTAAATCAAATGTGCAATGTTTTAATTTAAAGGGATTCCTACATTGAAAACTTTAATAGAAAAAATTCCACAGCTATCTAAGATCAATAAAATATACTTTAATAAATCAATATTGCATTCGATTTCAGAAATCACATTAAGGACTTTGAGCCTGCGTTCACGCTAACGAGCGACTAAGTGGGATTCTGTCAGTGTCACGCTAAAGCTGGGAAGCGACGAATCCAACCGACTTGGACCACATGATTCCCCAAACTGCTGATTCATCTCCTTTCTCGTAGCAGCTTTCGAAGGAAATGGCAGAGATCGTTGGCTACGTCGCTGGTACAGCTAGCTAGATCGCTAATCTGCTGGGGAGAAGCTAACGTAAAATCCAACAGTGAGGAGTGTCTTATTGTCATCTACGTTTCTGTAGTTTTGCAGCTACTACAGACATCACCATCCGCTCGTCGTGTGCTAGCGTGAACGCAGGATAAGGATTACAATGCAATGGTAGAACCCATCGTTCTGGTCTGCTCCCGACTCATTCGTGCTCCTTCATACTGAAGTATGTGCGTCTCCGACTGTGGACCGAGGCGAAACCTTTAATACTTTCCTAAGTGGGATTTCGTTCCACTTATTCGCTTTACACAAATGAATACAGCGTCACGTCAGGCATCTTACACGGCTCCTCATGGAAGACTCGACGTTACAAACCACTGAGCTAATCTCACTGGTGTCAGTAATCTGACATTTCATCCAACATGGCGTGCCAATCCTAACTGGAGCTTTATCGCTCGGATCTACATGCTACATGCTCTGAGGTATGTAGAGGCCTCCCCCCCCTGTACGAGCTACACAATTCTCTTCTTTCTTTTTCTTACTCTCCCACATACGACTTCCTGTATTTAGGCCTATTCATACTAAACACCATGCATCATGAAAGTGACATCATCACACCTGCTCCATACTCAAACCTACCGCAGGGGGCGGATCCCCAGCAGCGCTCGCTCGTACGTACACTTACAGAATTCCATTTATCTAATCTATTAGATCATTACATGATCTGCTGAAGTACCACTTCAGTTGACGCGACACTTCGTGCTTTTCCCACATACGGTTTTATTTTTTAAAATAAGTATCATGCGGCTCTAACGTTAGCTATCAATGTGAAGCGCCTAAAATTATCCAACACCCAGTGAAATTATGTTTTAAAACCTAGAAGAGCTCAGAAAAATGAAAAGGAGCGTCACTGCTGCACATTACAGACTTAGTTTGGTGTGAACAGGCCTTCAAATGAACAAACCGAGTGTTATATGTATATAATGTTTAGATCTCTGTAGACTCAGACTACACTTTTGGCGTCTTTTGATGCAGAACCTGCTTTATCTGACATCAGACATAACCGCTAACTCTGACCAATCCCTGAGATCAGACCACGCCCTGACAGAAGGTTTTCACACTAGTGTTAGACGAATAAGGGATGACTTAAAAAAACAAAACAAAAAAAAAACTGAATCACAAAGGCACGTTCAGGATTCTCAGCACAGATTAGTGACTAAAAGGGAAGAATATTAATCGTGCCTAATGACAAAAACATGAGTCTGCAAAAGGACTTGAGAGAATCAGGGCAGGATAAAAAAAAATGACCGTTTGACCCCAGAGAACAGGGTTTCTCGATCGACTCGAGCTTGGACTCGTACAGTTTGTTCAGTGTTGAGCAGGTACGCTGGTGTAGAGGTGAGAACGAGGGAACTCTGTAGCTCCAATATGTAGAACCGAGCACCAGGGTTTAATACAGCACAAGTGCAGGAATGCGATCTTTCTCGTACAGGAAGGAACGGGGTTTAGTTACTCCAGGATTTGCGGTTCTCTGCTTTCTGATTAGTCAGACCTGAAGCGGCCTTAACCTGTAGGAATTCTCCGCTACGCCGGTTCTCCCGGTGCCGCTTGGACACGTCACGCCGACTCACTCGGTCCGGCCGCACAAGGACTCCGTACCCGGGGTCGCAGCGGAAATACTGACGGCCCCCTACAGAGCCATCGTTTTTACCTGACAGGAGGAAACACATCAAAAACAAAAATTCACTTAAGATCGTCTGTAAGAAACAGAGACATCACCTCTAACTCCAACCCACTGTGGCTGGGATGGTATTCAATATAATATCACTATCATGGATATATTTTCTTTCTAATATAAACATTTTGTTTATTTTTTAATGTAAATAATACATTTTTATTGTGTATCTGTATATACATATATTGTGTATTGTGGTGCCTTGAAGAATCGTGATATATGATATTTGATATTTGATGATAAATCGCTCCACCACTCTCGCTGATGATACTGAAGTGTGTTTTTCAGACAGCCCGTTAATCAGATCAGGTTATTATTAGTGTGGAATTAAATGTTACATCCTGCATGACTGACCTGCGGGCGTGTCGAGCTCCACTCCTACCCAGACACCCTCGGAGAAGTCCACGTGCCCGACATAACGCACCGTGCCACACTTACTGTTGGCAACCATGACGCTTTCACCAACTCCGAGCCACGGAGGGAGTTCGGCGTCTCTGCTTTTGTCAGAGCTGACCTCTGCCCTGACTCTTCCTCCTTTCTCCCTCTCTTCCTCAGGCAGGATGGGGCTAAACGACTTGAGGTTTGAGGGCTTGACCCTCTGGAGGGAGAACGCATAATCTGTAGCAGCTTTAGGTACTAAACAAGGGACGGTTACTAGTTTTGCTTCAGCGTGAGAACACGGAACGCCGTTCCGAGGCGCAGACTGCAGGTCTTTGAGTTTCAGGTTCTGCTGAGGTTCCTCAACGTATTTTAGCCCCGTTTCTGCAGGAGGAACGGCGGTAACCTCACATTCGTCTGCAACTCGAACAGATGTATCGTAGGTGTTGGGGCTCGGAGTAAGGTCCCCGGACGCAGCAGAGACATCAGAGAGGGTTGCAGTGGAGATGCTGGTGGAGAAATAGCCACTGGAAGCTTCACTGATGGGGCTGAGGGGTAGCTCTTGAGAGTCCTGCACGGAGGAGGTGGACGCATCAGGGCTGTCTGAGGGTTTTTCAGAGCCAAGATTCCTTCCGATCGACGGCACCTGAGGGAAGGCAGGAACACCACAGAATAACTCGACACTGCTCATCACACGCTATTCCCATCTAGGTTAGAGGAACGTACCGGTTCTACTCGACCTCTGACTTCATCTGGGCTGCTGCTAGTTTGCATCATAATACGAGGCACGTGCTGGAAGTTTGGATGAAAAGTTTATTTATTAAACCTTTAAAACCTTTTTAAGATGTTGTCATCATGGATCCTACAACAATATTTACACTTGATCTATAGTGTCACTTCATACCTGCTGGGATTGCGGAGACGGACGAAGGTCCTTCTTGTCTTCACGTGCGGGGAAAAGGGATTTAAGCAGCTTGGGCATCTGAGGGACGAGGGCCTTCACTGGGGAGAGATAAGAAGCAGCGAGCCCTGAAAAGCCTGAGGGGAGATCGGGGAACAGACAGAGGAGGAGGAGGAGGAAGAGGAAGAGGAATAGAAGAGGAACACAAAGAAGGAAGAGACGGTGACAGTGACAGGGAAACAAGGACGGGCGTGATGGAGGCAGGCGGGGAAGAGTGTGAGAATTGAAGGCCACATTGACAACAATATGGGAATATGTTTATACGGCGACAAAGTAAAATGTTTGTCACGTATTCAGAAAGTTCTGATTTGTAATCTCACTATTGCAATAAAAATATCTCGTCTCTTAAAAGACTCAACAGCTTCAGCTGCAACTTTGACTGCCTCATGATTTGGGTTTTAAAGGGAAAAGGTGGAGCCAAGTCTGAAAAAACAAAGATACTACCCAAATCCTACCCAAATACATTTTACTTTGGTGCTGAATTTTCCTCAGTGTATGCCATAAGACTAAAGTGCTGTTGAATCCAGCTTATAAAAGTTGTGCCATATTTAAAACAGATTATTTAGACACATTGCTAATAAACCTTGTGTAATTAACGTGCACCAGAAACGCACAGGAGAGTGTAAAGTCAATCTAATACAGTGCAGTATATTAGATTATGGAAAAGTAGAAGCATTAAAGTAGAGGAAGACTCTGTGATGGAGGTGATGTGACACGGTCACTGAGGAGTAGGACACGGCCGCTTTACCTTGCTCTGGGTCCTGGCTTTGGGGTGGGCTCTGGCTCTGTGGTGGTGGTGGTGTGGGTTCTCTGGTGGGCCGAGGAAGCGTGCGGCTGAACTGCGGAGCGGTCAGGAAGATGTCCTGCTGACTCTCCCATCGATTCTTCCCAAACACGAACACACGAAAGTACATGTTTTTAGACTTTTAGAACTGTACATGCTCCATTTCTACAAAAGAAAACGAGAAGTAGAGGTTGCTCACCTTGTTGTCTTCCAGACCTGAGTTTAGAGACAAATCCTGTCTGCTCCCAGATAACTATTCAAAAAAAAAAAGGACATACATGCATATACATAAGTGTTTTTGATCAGGTCACTATAGAAATATGAATATCATCTATCATTTACTTCCATAGATTTGTCTGTATCACGTGCCTCATAAAGAGAACTCATGAGAACATTGTTCTTGCTATAAGCTCTAGTGCCCTTACCCTGTGCACACTGGGTGAACTGAGACTCCGTCTGCTCCCCTTTCCTTTGCCAGCCAAGTGCTCCTTCACAGCCACCTCCTGAAATCACACCACCATCATCACACATCCAGCAACACTGAGACTCAGCATCACGTCAAGTCAGGTCTGTAGTTATCACCTGGTTATGCATTATTCATGATCAATCAAACCCAGCTGATGAATATTAAGTCAGAGGTAACTGACCTGTCTCAGACGATCCAGCGTGAGGATGTTTTCCACAGCTAGGACGCTGCGGAGGTATTTCTCTATGGCTGCCTCGTTGTCTGATGACTTGGGGTTCTCGGTGTTGGCGGCCATGCGGGCGAGCATCTCCCTGTCCTCGGAGCTCTGAGCATCCTGAATATGAAGACAGTTGTAAACATTAGCGAGTCCATGGTGAGGTAAACGAAAGCTTTTCCATCTTGCGTATAACTCTAGCATTCGTGCTCACTTGCTTACCCCTGGGATATTGGACACAACCTCGAAGGTCACCCCGCAGCCAGGCACAGTGCTCCGTGTGGACATTCTCTTTAGGAAATTCTGGGCAAAACCCTACAGACCCACAGAGAGATATTTCAGCTAAAAGAACATCAGGTTAACAGACTTTTCGGAGTATGAGCTTCAGAATCTTGAGGTGGTTTTTGTCTCTCTGCATTAATATGACACTAAGATATATTCAGTCACGGTGTTACCTTGAAAGTCTTCTGAAGTTTATATAAAACAGCCTGGTTAAACTATTCTTAACTGAAGAGAAGAGAATCAAGAGGAGGATTCAACCTGTCGTCCGGCGAGATTCACGCAGATGCGTTTGCGCAGGACGAGCTGCATCTCTGCCGGGTGACTGAGCTGCACCACGGTGCGTATGGTGAGATAGACCCTCTGGTCTGGAGCCCCGCCTCGACTCAGCTGAGGACACTCATGAACTGTGGAGTCCCAGGAAGCCTCGGCTTTCACCTGCGGCAATACGGCACCACTCAGGGTTAGCCTTGTTCATCTGAGCGACTGAGTAGTCAGTGACTTGGTTTGACAAAAGTCCTAAACCTCAATCCCTCACCTCTCCATCGTAGTGTTTGACGATCTGCAGATCAAAAAAGTCGTCCTCGTCCTCTCCACTCAGTAAAGCATCCCAGCCGCCAGCTTCCGGACTCTCCAGGTTTTCTTGGGAGTTAAAATCATCAGCTAAATTGGAGACAAAAGTGGGAAAGAATAAAAAGAAAATATCAGGTAGATGGGGATTTTTAAACAGCAATCAAAACTGAAGTTAGGCATTTTGTAAGTGTTGGAGTTAACATACCACTCAGGTCAAGGAAGAGGACCGGAATGTGAGTTTCCATTCCAGGCACCGGGACCCTGCCCCCCCCCAAAATATCACCATTTCAGTGTCCAAAGCACGTCATTTATACCAGGATAAATTACTTAACCTTAAACTCATTAACTCGTTTACTTAAAATCTATGAATTTACAATCGGACACATAATTATGATGTTGAAAACTCTAAACTAAAGCCTCACCACTCTGCAGGAGCTCCTGGGATGCCGCTGCCAGCAGAGGGCACCATCACCGCATTCCTCTCCTCGGTGAGAGTCAGCCTGCACTCCAGCAGCTGTGCCTCACGCTCCACATCATCCTCTGATTTATCTGATCACACACAGGAATCACATTTCACCACAATAAAATCCAACATGCAGCATAATATCAGTCAAGACTAGTCAGTCTGAACCGGACAATATTTTCAATAGATTTTTTTTTTAAATATCTGGAAATTAATAAAAAAAAAAAAGAAAAATATTAAAAACTGCAGTCATTACATATAGAATTTATCCTAAATCTTTTCCCTCTTTTAGAAAATTCTCGATTTTTATTACGCATTCAACTTTGCTTTGTTTAGCAGCCGAACACAAACCAAGGCTGTAAAGATTACAGACTATAAGAACGTCAGGACCCACTCTGGCTCAGATTCCAGGCTCTAACATCTTAAAACTTCTAAAAATGTTTGAAACAGTGGAGCAGAGTGCAGAAGAGATAACTACCTGTTTTGCTGACCAGACTCTGCAGATGCTCGTCCAGGTAATGTTGTCTCTTAGTGAGAGCGGCCAGCCACTGGTGTCTCAACCGCTCCAGGTCTCGATCCTGTGATCCAACAGTTAATTGTTAACCTCGTCAGAGGAAGCAGACTATAAATAAAAGCTTATTAGTGCAAACCTACAAACCTGATAGCTGTCCATTTCATCTCCTTCTACCTGCATAAAAAAAAAAAACAACCCATTAAACCTTCATAAAGTAAATGATTAAAAGGAATTTTCGTTGGAAATACATAAAGCTTTGCATTTAACCTGTTCTGGGTCATTTCCTTTAGCGGGGCGAGCCTGTCTGATTTCGACACACCCGATGGACACGCCCAGAATGATCTCAGCTATCAGTGGCATAGTGCCAGAGTCCTGCACCGAACGCACCTCCACCTGCACCCGCCGAGACTGACCCTGCGTTCACACGCACACAAAACGACAAGCATAATACGATTGTCCATAGAATACGTCATGAAATTTTTAAGACATGTCTCCGTTTAAACATTCAGTATAAATATACATGTAAGAATATCAACTGGAAAAAATACTGATGGTCAAATTTCTAAAAGCGACATGTTTGAGTTCCGTTTGTGATGTCACAAAATGAGCTTGCATAATAAACAGATGATTATTATTAAAAAAACAACCTATTAGACAAAAAAATTAAGCCCAGAAGGTTATTATTATTATGGCAAAATGATATTTTATAGATTAGGCTTGTTTTGTTGTAGCAGTCTCATTTGTGTCTAATGACAAACCTAGCTTGTTAACTAATATTCAACTATAAAAACAATGTATTTGCATAAATTTTGCATATGCATAAATCAGGACACTTTTAAAGATGGTAAAAATGTCGATCTAGTTCTTGAGCATCTCAGAACTTTAAACCAGCATGTTCAGGGATTATCGGCACCTGTCGCAGCTGAAAGATTCCCCCCGTGCGAACATCTCCAGCTGACACCACTTCAACAGGCATGTATTCTCCGTTCTCGTTCAGTTCCAGGATCTGCACCCAGAGCTCCAGTTTTCGAGTCACCTCGCTCCACCTGGGCGGAGGGTAAAATGTTGGTACATAATACATACACTTACTGATGCGCTCGAGTGGACTAATAAAGATGTATTGTGCTGCACTCTGCTGCGTGCTGTACACAATGTACTTGTCTGTATTGTATGACAGACACAAAGAAAATGTGGCAGCGAGCCAGAGAAGCTCGAAAAGGCCACAAAATCTGAATCGGTGAAGTGTAAACTTATCCGAGGACTCGTCTGTTCTGTGTGGGCGGTTTGTGTACCGTCTGTTTTATTAGCAGAGGAAGTGTTTTTCTTTGTGGCTCACCTGTCACGGAGTGTGCGAGTCTTGGCCTGAATAATGCTGAGGTCCCACAGGGCCAGGTTCCTGCCTGGATCAGCTTGTCTGTGGCCGTACACCTCAATAGCCAGTGCTCCCTCTGTTAGATACTCGATGAAATCCTCTGTTACTGCTACAGCCAGCTCCTAACACACACACACACACACACACAAAATAAGAAAGATAGCCATAGATGCATTTTCAGGGACATTATTGGACCTGAAGTATTGTAGAACTATCCAGGAATAAAAACTGGAAAAAGGTGGTATAGTTCAATCAGTAGGTAGAATAAAAAAAGTAGAGAGACAATAAAATGATAAAGATGGTCCATTGTTTTAATTTGAATCTCTGATGATATTGCAGTGCAAGTCCAAGGTTTAAATTCATAAACTACATAATGCCAGAGCCATAATTTCACAGCACCAAAGAGAACTCACACTTTACACTAAACTGATGAATGATACGAACGAGGTCATTTGACCAAAGCAAACTTTTCAATAAAGTAACTAAACTAAAGTAACTCATGTAAACTAAACCTAAACAGTTCCCTTTTACCTGAAAGTAACTAAGCTGGTTTAAGGAACTATGGCCTAGGAACTTCAACTCAGCCTAGTTCCTCGGTGAAATGTACCATGTGTCACCTACAGCTGTGCTGCTGTCTTTTTTTCCCCTTTAAATAACTATAAGAAATTAAAAATGTATAGAAAGATGTAGTAGTTTAATTCATGCCACCATCCACTCGAGTGTTTGTGAAGCTGCTGAATCATAAACCCAGCAGCAAGTTTAAACACGAACCCAATTATCATCTACACATAAGGGATCTCCTTTTTCAAGCCAGACCTGCTGGTGAGGTTTTGATAAGGAGAAGCTCACTGATTCGCACCTTACAGCTGTCGAACACCACCATGCAGTGAGGGTCTTTGCTGCTGGGTGACGAGGCAGACGGGTCCACCTCAGGAGCCACGATGATGGGCTCGGCCTGGTCCCAGAACGAGTACTGACAGAAGACAAAGTTGGACAGGTACTGAGGGAGGCCCGTAGCCTGCAGGATCTTAATCTGTTAGAGAAACAGAAATGGAGAGAAAAGAAAAAAAAAAACATCAGTGAGCAAAAATACACCAACTGCAGCAAACCCTTGCTTTTATTACAGTATCCATTAATAAACAATGTCGATCAGTGGAAGATTTCAGTAGAGAATCACAGTTTGTGTTTGAGCGAGCGCTCATTGCTTGTGTAACTGTATGGACAGGATATCTATGTATAAATCTGTTTAGGGGACAATGAATGACTCTTAATCAGTTAAAACGTTTCTGAGAGAAGTTACGAGGCTAATGAATCTCACATTACAATGTTCCTTTAATGCCTACCATACAGACGAGTTTGCGCTCGAGCGGGTCTCCCTCAGGGCTGCTGTCCCCGTCTTCCCCTCCAGCCATGCTGTCCTCTACACCTCCACCAATACGAACAACCTCCACATGCAGACGTCCTGCCACCTGAAACACGTACACACGCACAAAAGGACAGTGGGTTAAATGACATTGTTAATAATAATAATAA
>JAOTRN010000002.1:2527961-2549561 GCA_028566695.1 Bagroides melapterus
CCTGCCTCCTCCTGCCTCCCTCACACATTTTCCAGCTATTTCTGTCCGTTCCTTTTCGGCCACTGGGTCGTAGTGCATTAAGATAATGGACCTCTCCGCCAGACCCCTCGCCTTCACGCTCCAATAAGTACAGAGCGAGTGTAAACGTGACAGATACGTCTCCTCATCATTACTCTCCAGGTTTAATAGGCAAACCGTGAGTCTGTCCTGTGTTCAATACGCTTTAAATCATAAACGTCTAACGACAATCCATCAGACTCCAAGCTCCCACTCTGAAGCATGTGCTGCTGCTTTGCTGCTGTGTTTTCATTATCCCTGAAACGTTAGCGGTTGTGCGTCACGCTGACGTCCTGCTAGCGCAGTTACACTGGTGTTAATTAGGCGAAAAAAATCTAGAAGTGTTAAGGTTTCTCTGTTAATCAATTAACTCACTATTTTCAGGTTTAGTCATGTTAATGAGAAATCCAGCAGAGAAGCGGAAAACGCCGGACACAAAGGAAATCCCAGAATGCAATGCAGCTGTACGCCGCGATCGAGACGCCGAACGGCTAGTTAGCTAGTCGGTGTGAGATGGCGAGCGCTGTCGAGTTGATTTTTCTCTTTGATTAGAGATTAATTTAGAAATCCTTACAGCACTGTGATCAGCAGGGCATTGTGGGTAATCCAAAAATACGATTATAAAAGCATTCACCATGATTATGCGGGTTATAACAACGAATATCCGATCAATCAGAGTGATTTCTTTGAATCGCTCGGTTTCTTTCTTAATTACTGTGTCCTCTGATAAACAACAACAACAACAACAACAACAACAACAGCAGCATCAGCAGTAATACGGTGCCGTAGCTTGGAGCAGACTGGTGCCTGGATCAGCATCAGGAGCTCATCAGGAGTGTAAGTGATCATTAAAACCAGTGCGCCAATAAATCTCAGGCGACTCAAATAAAATAAATGTTCCATCATCCACGGCCCTATAAAAGAGCAAAAGCACCATGAGGTGATACGGATATGCAGATAAATAAATAAGAAAGGGATGAACGAACGCCTCTGAGCCGTGTATTAACTCAAAATAGAAAAGTCATTATTTTTCTCGAGGCAGGAGTCTTCACACATCAGAACAGTCCTGCTTCGCATGTGAATTTACTGTAGGACACATTCATCTCTCGCTCTCACACACACACACACACACACACACACACACACCTCGGCAATCATCAGCCCACTGACGCACCCGTCACAGAGACGCCGTTCTCGGACGTCCTGAACCACAGAGCGGGACGTCAGACGATGACAGCGCAGAGCACGCGCTCGCCCGGACACTCAATTTCGGAGACCTTCTAAAAATAGGCAGCATTTCATTATAAATATTCCCAAACTGACGTCGACGTAACACCGCGCTCTCTGACGGGTCCCAGAAGCCTTTCACACCTCTGCAATGCCGAAGGAATCGCAGTAAGTCCGGTCACAGTGAAGCTTCCGGAAAAGTTGTAGTTAACGAGGAAGAGGTGGTTAATCAGCTAAAAAAAAAAAAAAAACCCAGAAATAAAATCATGACGTTATCCACAAAGGAAATCATTAGAAATCCTCTTTGTACCATTTTGTGAAAAGATTTATTATGTATTAATTCAGAAAAAATGTAAATGTTGACTTGAAATTAAATAAAAACCGATACGAAGCTCTGAAACTCTGAGACTCCGTCTATTTTCTATTTCTAATTCTAATTTAGGTTAAAGATCTAATATAAATCAGTTTTCTAGAGTATTTATCGTTAAAAAGTAAAAAAGAAAGAAAGAAAGAAAGAAAGAAAGAAAGAAAGAAGCTGTTTCTCCGAGTGTATAAGAAGAAAATATTATCATTCCTGCTGTTAGGTGAGTGAAGAGCAATTAAACGTGTGAAGTGACGTGTCAAGCTGAAGACATCCTGCCTTAACAACATTCATACACTGCACTTAAAGGCTTCAGTGCGCTGGAAGGTTTTTCATCACACGAAGGTGACGTGTGCGCTGACTGAACTGATTACAGTCTTTGGGCAGAGCAGAAGTGATGCTTAAAAAAAATAGAATGCACAAATAAATGTAATCACACACAAAAAAAAATCACTTATAGCACTTCGTCCTCAGCTGTGTATCGACTCTGTGGCAGAGTTCGAAAACGTCACGTGCGCATACGGGACTTTCCAAAAGAACACGTTTTCCTACAAGTGAATGAAGAAGAATTCGTATTTTTTTGTCACATAGACGTTACAGCAGAGTGAAATTCTTTCTTCGTAGCTGTTTGGAGGTTGGGGTCAGAGCACAGGCTCAGACAGTTGATACAACACCTCCGGAGCAGAGATGGTTAAGGGCCTTGCTCAGGGGCCCGAAAGTGGCAGCTTAGCAGTGCTGGGGCTTGAACCCTGATCTGCAGATCAACAACCCAGAGCCTGAATCACAAGAGCCACCGCTGCCCCTGTGGCTTGATTACAATTCAATTCAATTCAATTCCATTCATTTCTATAGAACTTTTAACAACTGATACCGTCTCTGATACTGAAGTACAGGAACAACAAGATACTACAGAGAACTGTTCTATTATCTCGTTTTTAATGCTTCCTCTTCCATCTAATGGAGTTTTTCCTCACCTCCGTCACCTCAGACTTGTTCATTAGAGAAAAATACACGCACATTTAAATATAAGTCTAATATTAATCTGAAACTTTTTAAACTTTTTCTACTCTATTCATTGTGTTCTGCTCGAACACTAATCTTCAAGCTTAGATATAAGAAACCGTATTAGCGTTTAAATGATTGATTATAGAACCTACGCTAAATATAGAGGATTTCCGCCGGTTGCTCTGAGGTCCCTCTGTGGCCGTGACGGAGACAGTCCTTTCGCTGAGGTGAGGACAGAGAGGACAAGAGCTAATGGGGGTCAGACACATTTCTGCTATCGTGTGGGACCGAAACGGCGATGTAATGCTTACGAAAACGGCCTTGAAGCAGCTCTTAGTTTACGTCTTCTCTTTCAAGGACGGCTAGTTAAGCTAATTCAGCACTGTGTAAGTGAGTTTCTGAGTAAGTGTTAGCGAGAGCCATCAAAAAGTATATTTCAGAAATATCCTGCTAACTTTAGCACATTATAATCATATTTAATGGAATTTATGAAGCTAGCATTCAAGATTTTGTAATCATTTACCTCATCGTATGAACCGCTAACATAAAGATTATAAACATTCATGGTTTATATTCATTAGCTCATGTTAGCTAGCTGACTAATATCAGGGGCTCATGCTGTATATCCTGTCAGGTTAGCTCAGATGGCTAATGAAAGGATTTAGCTCATATTAGACTGCTGGCTAACATAAAGATCATAAACATTTATTATTCAGTATTTGTCAGTTTAAAACTAGCTGGCTAATGTGAACAGTTAGCTCAACTTAGCTATCTGGATAACGTTAGCAGTGAACATTGAATTTTCCTGTCAGGTGAGCTCATGTAAGCTAGCTGGCTATTTGAGCATGTCAGGATCATACACTTTTCTGATTCTGAATATTCTCACAGAAATTGTTTCATGCTAGCACACGAGCTGGCTAATATAGGCAGTTAGCTCATTGTATTTAGATTGTTGACATGAATGTTAGCGCTGAACGTACGACTAGAAAAAAATACTCAAAGGAATCTTGTCCGGTTAGCGCATACTAGCGAGCTGACTTTCTTTCCTTCTGCTTTTCTTTTTGGATGTAAACATACATTTACACACACACACACACACACACACACCAGGATATGTTCTCTGTGCACTGATGTCATCGTATTATTGTGTAACACTGAACTCAGGTTTCTGATCAACAATTTCTTATCTTTTCTCAGCAGGAAACGTCACCATGAATGAAATTTCAGAAGACTTCACGTGAGCCAGCTTCCGGGGGGGAAAAGCTCTGAAGGATGTTGCATCATTTCTAAAAACCCCAACTGAAATGGTGTGGGAGGAACGAGAGAATGAGGACACGTCCTCCAACTTCTCACTCATCTTCCCACTCACTCACATCTGTCTCTGTTTCAGAAAACACGCTTCATACAGAGCGAGAGGGTTAAAAATGGAAGCTTAAATACTGAACAGCTTAATGTCCATCCGCCTGTTTCTGACCCTCACACACACGTACACATACACACACACACACACACACACACACACACACACACACACACACAAGCTCAGGTGGGAAATAAAGTGATTAAACAGAGAAACAGTAAACACAAGTTCTTCTAACATCAGTAGTCCTCATCCTCATCCTCATTCTACCTCACTCCTTTGTCTCAGCAGTGCAAAAGAAAAAGAAGAATCAAGATGAGTTCAACGTTTGTATCTGAACAAATCACTGCATTTCTTTCTTCCTTCCTTTCTTTCTTTCTTTCTTTCTTTCTTTCTACTACATTTTCTATATGATAATCTAAATATCTCTTTGTTTCTTATTTCTTCTCACCAGTTTTCATTCTTTCTTTCTTTCTTTCTTTCTTTCTTTCTTTCTTTCTTTCTTTCTCAAAGGCAACAGTTCTCAACCCTCTTCCTGAGGAAGTAGTGTGAATGATGTTCCCAGAACGTTGTGACTCAAACTATTTTTTAACTCAAATGTGTGTGTATTTTTTCAGCCCCCTGTTTGGTGAGTGTGACACACGTGAGAAGGAGCAGATCCATGCTGAGACTCTGTTTACTCCTTCACTTCACTACATCAGTGGCTGTTGTTGGGTTTTTTTTTGGATGGATGGATGGATGGATGGAGAAAGGGATGGAGGGAGGGAGGTTGGGTTCAGGGGTTGGTGCACAGAGAGGGGCGTGTCTTTATAAAGCCAGCCGAGCAACAGCGTCCTCTCACATCTAAACAGGAGCAGAGAACACGAGACTACCGAGGCTTTGTCATTTCACACGTCTTCTCAGGACAGGTACGTCCACACCTCCTTCACCTCCGCATTTATTCTGAAAGTATCACGTTTTCTAACATTATATATAGAAATGTTTTATAGGAATGTAAACATTTTTACTCGTAATGTAATGTTTAGGAGGAATTTCTACTCCTTTAGAATCAGTTTATATGGATATTTTTCGAACCGGATTTTTTTCAGCAAACACGTCTCAGATCTTTTCATTCCACGATCCGTCGGTTATTATTTCATCGACCGAGTCGTACTGAGATCAATGCGGATACTCCGAGCGTACGATCGTTATCGTCATTACACACCCCAGGGCAATTAAAGCTTAAAGGCGTCTGTTCTGTGAAGGGTTCACTTAAGGCTCTGCTTTTTATTCACGTGATATTTTTAAGAGACGAGACACACGTGGAACTTCTCGCTTCATCTTTCCCTCCGGTTTCTGATATCTGTCTACAATTTAGATGAATTTACTTAAACAGCTGGCACAAGTGCAAGTTTATTTCCCGATTGCAGTTTTAAAAATTCTTCAAATTTCTTTAATATAAAAATCGTTCGTCCAATCTCATCAGTTAACGCTCCATTGTGTTTGGAAAAAGTTCTGTCTGTTAATTCATGGTGATTAATTAATAAATAAATGTTAACACTGAAATTTTTTGGATTTTTTCTGGATCTTTTTTGGTCTTAAGGGTGTACAAACTTTTGCACTTTCTCAATTATTCTGCATACTGTTTCAAAAAATTTGCCGTTTGACATGTTTCCTTTCATAATATAACAACGACTCATTATTGCATTGCTTCTGCCGGATGCAAAAGTTTGTACACCCCCAGGACAAAGGAGATATGAAGTGACTCCTCCGAGCCGTCTCAAATTAAGATTCCTTCCTCTTTTTTTCTGGATTGTTGTCTTTTTGTACTCACATTTTACATCTTAGATTGTCACTTTTTTGTAGGAAAATTATAAAAAAATTCCAGATTTTTCTCTTTGGGATCAGTCAGTTTAAGCAAAAATACACTACCTTCTTTCATTTAAAACACCTGGGGGATTCAACCTTTCTTTCTTTCTTTCTTTCTTTCTTTCTTTCTTCACATACTTTGTTTGTTTGTTTATTTGCTACCCTGCTTATATATTTAAGCATTTGTTTCTTTATTTTGCTTCTTTTTGCTTGGATTGTTTATCTGTTTGCATCTCTCTCTCTCTCTCTCTCTCTCTCTCTCTCTCTTTCTCTCTCTCTCTCTCTCTCTCTCTCTCACAATTCTGTTACTTTGTGAGTCACGTCAGCATGTGTTCCTGCAGTACATATGACCTTGGACCACACAGTGAGGTGATGATGATGATGATGATGAATCCACCTGGTCAATCGGAATTCTCTCTCTATGACTCTATGACTATTGTCCCTTTCCGGCCGTCTCCCTGAACGATCCCTCATTTCTCAGAACATGTAAAACTCATTATGCTGCTGAATGACCTCCAGTGATTCTGGTGGCTTCATCGATCGCATGCTTTCAGCACGTTTACAACCGACTCTGTTGGTTATCTTAAATCAAGCGTCGAGTCCCGCTACATGCCGGACAATAACCTCCACTGATTACTCCTTCGTTTTCCTGAGAATCATTTCAGCAGGAGCGATGTGAAGTGTCCCTTCATGTAATATTTATGACGTACTTCTTCCTCAAAATGGCCTTCATCTTCGTCTGATCAGGGACATTTCATTACATACATTTAACACGTATTACCTAATAAAGAGACCTGGGAACATAGCTACATCATCATTAACCATAAATTCTTAGAATCTATCAAGTACAGAAATATGCAATTCAGAAAGAAAGAAAAAAAAGTGTTAAACTACCATTATACTATCGCTAATATTAGCTATGTTACCTAACTAGCTAACTTAGCACTCAGCTTGCATGGCTAGATGTTCTACATCATGTTCTCTGTCATCCTCTGATGTAAACAGCTTCAAAACCAATTTACTAGCTAAGCTAAACTTTGATCCAAACATCAGTCAGTATTTGTTAGCACAAGCTACACATATTTATATTCACTCGAACTCATAAGTGAAGGCGAAGGTGTGCGAGGCTGAGTTTTAGACTCAGGTTGGCTAGCAGGTTAGCATTATGCTAAATATTATTTTGTGCATACAAGCATACAAATATTTTGTGCTAAGTGCTTCCTCAGTTAGCATCATTATAGTAATACTTTTTGTGGCTGGTAACCTGAATACGCTAACTGTCATATTGTACAATGTCAACCAACAGGTTTGCTAGCAGGTTTTTAGCTGTTTTACTCACACTGCTGTTATGTTCAGCTGAAAGGCCTGGTGGGGTTCGGTGGACCTTCTCCACATGACTGGAAGACGTGTGAAAGTAAAAACATGGCTCTCAGCAGCCTGTTGTTCACTGCTGCTTGTGTCTCTTTTAAAAGCGGCGTTTTTTTTTTGTTTTGTTTTATTTTTTTCCGATCTGATCTGTTCTAAGACTGAGCTGAGGATGGTGTAGGAGTACTGTCCATCAATTATATTCATTTATCTTAATTAAAATATCTCCCGGATGCCATTCACACACACACACACACACACACACACACACACACACACACACACACACACAGGCACACTACAACTGCATTGTTTTATTTATTTATTTTTTAAACTGGATTTCTCAGCTTGACCTCAATCTCCTCACGAAAAGGGTTTTTTTTTTATCTTTTAGATGCTGTCTCTCTCTCTCTCTCTCTCTCTCTCTCTCTCTCTCTGAGGCAGTGTCTTGGCACCGTGCTGCAGCGGTGAACCCTAGTCTCTGCTCCACCGGTGTCTCATTACACCACTAGTTAAATACAAGCTTCCATTGATGAGTTTTTGCTAATGAAGTGTTCGACAGATGCGGAGTTTGTCATACTCACGAGCACACGCTAACATTTCTCTCTGATCGTGATCTAAGGTCAATGGTTTTAATCTGCTCAGACATTCAGTGTTTTTCTTTTTTTTTTTCCAGGGAAATTTGTTCTACAATGATGCTAATTAGACTGCAGATGTCAAACGCTGCTCTAATCGGTCTCTGCTGCGCTGTTTTTCTTTTGCATTTCCTTTTTAATTCAGTCCTATTAATGAGAAGGACGGAAGAAATCATCATCATCTCTCTCTCTCTCTCTCTCTCACATGCTGTATTCAGAAATTCAGCAACACTTCACTACAATCAGTGTATAATGATGAAGACGCCGTTTTGGACTCTCCTGCTGATGGGGCTGTTTGTCCCCGGACGTGGTGACTGTCAGAGAGACTGTGTCTCATGCAGCCAAATCCTTCCCAAAGACCACAGCTTTGACACACTGGTGAGAAAAATCTGTATCATTTATAAAAAAAAAAATCATCATGTTTATTTAAGGTGCAGTGTGTAATGTGTAAAAAAAGTTGATTGTTTGCATTTTTTTTACAGCACAGAAATAAGCCCCGCCCCCAGACCAAGCATCTACCTGACCACAGGCTCCTTTAATATGTCTATAGGCTATATTTACACTACGTAGTTATTTTTAATCGTCAATATTTTATATGTATAAATAGTTCAGCAGCCATCCTGAGCCCCAGTCACTCATTATAAGCATGAGGAAGTTAATTTACACAAATTTACATGAGCAGTCGAGTCACTGTGAATGAAAGAGCTGCAGGACTAAATAGTTCACCTGTCACATAGCTGGAGAGGAGAATGAGCGGGAAAAAACACGTCATTTTCATTCATTATTAATATCTTATACGTTTTGGAAGCATTTGTTTTGTTTATGGTTACGATATCATTGAGCGTACAAACGATCGTTAATTAGACTGCAGAGCTCACGTATCGAACCCCATAATCCGGATGCTTTTTTCCTTTTTCCGTAATCTTTACATCTCGACGTTTCCTGACGCTGATCGGAAGCGTTTGAGGGCTCGGAGTCTCTAATTTGTCTTTTGACTCTAAAGCAGCTGTGGTGATTTAATTAACTCTGCACATAATTAAATGGAAAACACAACAACATCATCTGGGGCTGGCGGCGGAAACTGATGGAGTCGCGCTGTCTCGCTTCGCTCTTCGAGGGAACCTCCTTGGGTCTTTCTTTATAACTTTGCAGCATGAATGAACAGAATCGGGGCATTTCCTTTTTTTATTTCTCTTCACGATTCCTTTTAATTTACGTCAGTTAATTGATTCCTCTGGGTGAAACGAGAATGGGGGTTTTCCTTTCTCCGATGTCTTAACGCACCATTTGATGCGTCGTTACTTTAAACTCCTTCACACAGCCATCTTGATTAGCTTTATACACGTAGGAATTAGTGCTCTGGTGTTTTTTTTGTTTTTTTGTTTTTTTGTTTATGCAGAAAAAAACATGAAAAAGAAAAAGAAACATTGTCTGACGCTTTGCTCATCCTTGTGCGACCTCAGGTGTGCTTGGTGGAATGTCGCAGCAGGGGTGATGTGGGGCTCATGTGGGAGAGGTGTCAGAGCTCCTTGGAGGAAAAACCCCTGATGTCCCTGTCCATAGGGAACTCTGTATTGAAGAGAGCCGAGGAGGAAGTGGAAACCGTCCTCCCCATGGGTCAATCTGACAGAGGTCTCACATATTCTGGAACCGTGGAGCGCTTCGATCACATGGCACGAGCTCTGGGTCTTGACGAACTCAACCAGGCGAGTCAAATCTCCCAGTTTAGTCAGCCTCCGTCTGCACAGGAAGAACCCGACGCTGAGGACTGGGAGCCGAGAAGCGACCGAGAAGGAGAACCAGCGAACCGCAGCAAACGATTCGGAGGTTTCCTCAAAAGCAAGTACGGCTACAGGAAGTTCATGGACCCCGGCCGGTCTGTGCAGAAAAGATACGGTGGCTTCATAGGCATCCGCAAGTCGGCCCGCAAGTGGAACAACCAGAAACGCTTCAGCGACTTTCTAAAGCAGTACTTGGGTATGACCACTCGAGCTAGCGAGTTCAACAGCGTGTCTACTGACATCACCCAGCAGAACGAGGTGTGAGTGTCACCGCTAGCGCTACGTTAGCCCACCAAGGCCTTCATA
Organism: Bagroides melapterus; assembly: GCA_028566695.1. Lineage (NCBI taxonomy): Eukaryota > Metazoa > Chordata > Actinopteri > Siluriformes > Bagridae > Bagroides > Bagroides melapterus. Next base: position 2,537,907 of record JAOTRN010000002.1, read on the forward strand.
TCTCTCATCTAATTAAAAAAAAAACAAAAAAAAACGGACCTCTTCAACATGGTAGCAAATCTCTGAGTCCTTGTGAAGCCAAGTTTTATTTCTTTTCTATCAGGAAGTTTACTTTCTGAAGTTTTCAGAAGCTTCATTTCATCCGATGATCCTGGTACCAAGCTTTAATGCTAATAAAAAAAAACACACAAAAGTAACAAACTGCAACAACGACAATACACAAACATACACGCACGTGTGAAATCTAATCTACATAAAATGAAACTACGTATAATCTTACTTGTCAGATTAGCAAAGTAAGCTAACTGTGCTAGAAACAGACGGTCAACGGAGGCAGTGCCGATCTGTGCTACTTCCTTCTCGTCTTTATATTTCTTCAGGATTTCCTTCTATACGATTAACGAGAGGTCGTTTATATTTAACATAAACAAATCTGACACAGGAACTAAAATAAAAAAAGAATTGGCGCATACAGGGGAAATCATTCACCTGTAGCAAAATCCCACAATGCATTGCACCAGGCTAGTTTATGTTAGAGTAGAGCAGTAATCATCTAATACTTCCTATGAAGGTCATATTTCATGTTTATAATGCATACATACTCTAGGTCATTACACACATTGTTATTATTGATGAAGAAGCAGTACACTTTAGACCTCGGAGTTATGAAGAAGAAGAAGAAGAAGAAGACAAAGATAAATGATGACGTTATGACGTTGACAAAGTCAGCAGAAAGTTTATTACATGTTATAAGTCTTTTAAATTAATTATAAAGGGTTCTTAAAGAACTTTGTAAAAACATTTTAAATTAATGTCTACAATTTATTAAAATTTCAGAGAAATGAGACGTCAGGTTGACATAAGAAAGCTTTCTGTTTACATATAGAGCTTATAACTTATTATATTTATAATTCAGTAACACTTATTGTTATTAATCATATCAGACTAAATAAATATTTATTAAACACACTAAAGATGAATGTGTTTGGTTCACGTGCTAAGAAACAGTTTAAACTGTTTGTAATGTATCATATAAGAGTTAAAATGCATTATAAACACTTTCCGTATAAAACGATGATAATAACAGTGTGTTTGATGCTCTGCCCTGCGTGTAATCACGTGTGATATGTTATGAATGTCTTCATAGATCGTTCATAAAGCACAGACTTATGACCATCATAGGAAGCGCTCACTTCGTTGGGGTTAGTTTTTCTGTGGGGGCATATCTCTCTCTCTCTCTCTCTCTCTCTCTCTCTCTCAAACACACACACACACACACACACACACACACACACACACACTTTCCCTAATCGAGTTCTTCATGGACAACCCATGAGCGTGTTCCTGTGTGTAAAGGCTGATGTGTTCAGAAAGTTAAAGCACACTGACACCTAGCGGTCAATAAAAACACGACAATTCGACCTGACGTCGAGGCAGAAGAACCCGCAAAGAACCGACACGATTCTGCAGCTTCACTGATGAAAAGCTCCTACATCTGATTTAAACACATTAATACATCACAAAAACAACCGAGAACATCTGGTTTGGTCTTTTAATAATAAAAATAATACTAAGAGGAAGAAGAAGAAGTGAAAGAAAGCGCAATGTATTTATGTAAACGAATATTTATGACTCCTAATACTTTTTTTTTGTTTTTAATGTTACCGATCAAACCATTATATCATAGTAATTGTACATAGAGGAAAAAAGAAATCTATCTCAATAAAATAGTTTACTATTTCTTTTGTGGCTTGTCATGACGTTGTCTCCGTGTTGCGTGAACGAATCTAAAGTGTTTCAACGGTTTTTCTTTACTGATTAGTTGTTCATTAGAATTCATCAGAATTTTCCTTTGGATCTTCAATCAAAGTTCAAACATACAAAACACTCAGCTTTAAACTTTAAACTCTAGACATGATGAATTGTATAAATTCGATTTCTAATCATTCATTTAAAGCCACGTGTTCAATTTTAGTCGATCTGAGGAAATATAAAGACTATTAGGAAGTGAAACATCTACAGTAAATCGTTTCAAAAGTATTAGGACACACCCGGAACATGACCTTTCACCTCAGAGGTACATATTATAAACTCTGTAAATATAATATGCTGTATTCCGTCTTATTAAACATAAATATATTCACCTGGGTTTCTGTCTGTGTGGAAAAATAAGGAGGAAAAAAAAAACGACACGTTGGCTTCCATAGAAAGTGTATTAAAACATGAAAATGACAATTTCAAAACAAAAAAAAAAAGAAAATTCCAGAGTCATTTCATGCAGAATACTGTACAGACTGTAACTGATGATATCTCAGAGTTTATTAGGAAAAAGTTCCTGATCATGACGAACCTCCTCCAACAGCCTTCTTTTATTTATCTTATCTGAAGCTCCGATTTAATACTGCGTGAAGACGACTGATATCATATCATCAGAGAGGATGAACACATACACACAGAATTTAACCCTCCGTCAAATGCTTGGACCCCAAAATATTAAGATTTTTTTACACTAAAATGTTTATTTTGTTTATGGGTTTGTTTGTTGTTTTGTTTTTGGTTTTTTTTCCAGGCTCATATCCACACTGAAACAAATTCATAATCGCTTTAATTCTGAATCTTTACACAAGTCAAAGTAGTGCAGCCGAGTGATAATAATGCAGGAGTGATCAGAAGTAAAGAATAATAAAAAAAAAAAGACTTAATTCGGAACAAAAACATCTTTTTTAAGCGTACAATAAAAACAAAATGACGCAAAAAAAAAATCAGCAGTGATTCCCAATACAAAGACTGGTCACGTTTTCTTGATTTCAAAATCAAACCTGTGATCAATTATATCTCTGAACGCTGCATGTTAAACTGAAAAAAAAAAAGAGGAAAATGTCTTTCTTTCGAGCGTATGATATGAGAAAGATGTAGCCATAAATGCATCATAACTGCAGTCACAGTTATAACAAACGAAAAATCTCCATACAAAAAAAAAGTGTTTTTTGTTTTTTTCTCTCGCTCTGTGTGTCGTTATAAAACACAGAACAGCACGTTAGCTGGTATACATGGCATACATAAACGTAAAGGCGTGTTTGCTTTTAAAGCACGTCCCTACCAATCGCTTTCACCGTCGAGCTGCCGTTCGCTTCCTCCCCTGAAATAAAGACACGAAACAACGACAAAAATAATGTTTTTACGTAATAAGAAGAGCTCGCTTCCATTAAAAAAAAATAAAAAATAAAAACAAAACAGAAATACGCGCAGGTTTTTCTGGAATGACTGCGAATCTCTCGCGGTAAACAACAATCGCCTCCATGCGGAGAGTCAGCGTCCTCGCGTAATCCCAGCCTTCACTAACTAGATGGCTGCTGCGTGTCGGAGAAAGAAATCGGCACTGAGTGGAGCCTGAGTTGACCTCGGCGACCTCAGGAAGACTGACGAGTGATATGAGAGAGAGAGAGAGAGAGAGAGAGAGAGAGAGAGACGAGGTGCGGTGTAGAATAGTCCAGAGTTGAATCAGCACCGAGGAGAGAATGCACGCTGCATCTCTTAATAAAACGTCTCGTAAAAAACGTACAGAATTTAAAAGAAAAAATTGTTCGTCTGGTTTTCCTCCACCGCAGTGTAGCTGATCCACCTCTCCTTCTACATATTCTTCTTCTTCTTCTTCTTCTTCTTTTTTCCTCTCAGTCTCTGACTCTTATGTCGTTCAGCTCCGGCTCCGGCTTCAGTCCAAAAATCTCTGGCAGGCTTTTTTCCAGCGACAGGCTGTACACCACTGATCCCGGTGCTCGATTCCGTACACCTTCCGGCATTTCTTAGCCTCGCCTCGAACCCTCCTGAGAACCAAGCAGTAAACGTCAACCAAAAGTTACACAACGTTACACACAGACCGAGTGAAACAGACAATGTTAATGTAGATAATGCTTATATTATTATTATTATTATTATTATTATTATTATCTGTGTTTGTATCTGCTTTACTGTATTTGTATTTATTCCTTAGCATTTTTTCTTTTTTTCATTTTGTTTCTTCATCTTATATCTAAATAAATAAATAAAATTCTAAATAAAACTCTACTTAAATGCCTATAAATTGAAGAATTCACTATTTACGATAAATCAATGCTAACAGACAGAGTGGAAAAAAGAGGACGAGGATGAAGCGGACGAACCGTGTGGCGCAGTGGCTCCTCGGAGGTGAAACGCTGGTGAGGTGTGGCGGCCTGGAGGGGGCGCTGTTGTTCTGGAGCCACTGCTCTCCTACGCTGACTGAACGCCGACGAAACGGAGCAGCCTGGAAACGAAGAGCAACAGAAAGTCAGCACACGACACCACACATCATACAGAGTTACATCAGCCACAACAAATAACTTATCTTAACGTCCAGACTCTTGTTGTTTATCTAAATTACAACAATTAAATACAGCGCATATTAAATAAATAAATTATGAATAAATCCAACACCTGCAGTTTGACGATTTCTCCACTAGATGCCAGTGTTGTTGTTGTATTGTAATGCAATAATTCAACGCAGCCGCACAAACGGAAAAAAAAAACTCACACAGTCCATTTAACCCTTTCTTCTACTTAAACCTTTACACCATGGCCTGGTTTATTGCTGCGTGCACGCAGTCACGCGTCCACGCGATTCAACTGAGTCACTCTGAGTCAGAACACATCACAGAAGCTCGCTCAGCATCTCTGGAGCCAGCTGAGCACGTAGAAGAGTTTCTCAACACGTTTCCTGTGAGTGAATAAGCAGGTAGAGAAAAGACTGACCTGTTTGCTCTGGTGTGCCGTGACCAGAGGCGTCCAGCGAGGCGGGGCGGGTACACACACCACTTTACACGGAGTCACAACAGGAGGCAGAGCCTGGAGCAGAAAATACATCAGAGGCACTTAACACTTAAATAAACAGATGCTAGATTATATATACTGTTATTGTTTCTTGGGTCGGAATGACGATTCACATAAACGCATTAAACTCCAGGTACGATCGCTGATGCTGTGATTTTCTTCTGCAAGGACACTTTTCCGAAGTTTTCCGACATTCACAGACATTAAACGTGCCTCCAAGCAGATGAAGTCATGCCGTGTTCTGCTATGGTTGTGGTGTAGAAGAATAAAACACCGCTGATAGTTTTCCTGTGACAGCACCACGCTGTGCGTTTTATTCCTGATCTTACTCTGGGAACGAATTCCGTAAGATTCTAAACACAGCAGAATGTTAGCAAACTGTAACTTTATTTACACAACCTGCTCTACACACACCCTCGCTTTGTAAACACACACACACACACACACACACACACACACACACAGTCATCTCTCCCACGCACGACAAACTCAGCGTGCTGTTATGCGTGTAATCGCACGTCCACCACAACCTCGCGGCAGCTTCTTGAACATTTAATACGTGCTTCTTTCATAAAAGGCGTTCTTCAGAGGTTGTGCCGAAATGTATCACCAATGAAATACGCATACTTTCTAGAAAAGTTCTGATAAAACGTGTCCACTGACACTTTCAAAAAACACCCTGAGGAATGCAGAGCTTTTTTATTTTTTCTTGTTTTTTAATAAAACTTCCTTTCAGGTTATTCAGATCCTCGAGCTCCACCTGAGAGACACGGTGCATCTGAAGCGGTGCTAAAGTAATTAATTCGGGTGTCTGGAGCTAAGCCAATAAAAACTAAAGTTTGTGAAACCTCGAGTTAACCAGTCAGTCTGACAAACACAGTAGTTCCCACAGGAAGACCTGAGTAACGGGGACACACCCACTCTGTGCTGATCTAACACTCAGGACCAGGTGCTCGGGTCATGTGACTTACCTGGTACGAGTGTTCGGAGTGGACCTGCCAGAAGCTGCTGGGGGCCGATTGGCTGAGCGGACTGGGCTGCAGGGGCTCCGGTGTCGGAGGAGACGATCCCCGATGGCTCGGACTGGAAGGTGAAGCGCAGCCGATCGGAACCGACTGCTCAGCGTCCTGATAGATCTCCGTGTAGTAGAAATCTTCTTCTCTTTGGCAGCGCTCCTGTTCGTTCTGTCTGCTAACGAAGACGAGTACGCAGGAGCGTGAGAAGAAGCTCTGGATGTCAAACTGCTCTGAATCAGACAAGTTCTGGAAACTTCTAAGAAACCTTAAATGAATTTAACAATGAACATGATGTAACGTGTTTGTACTGAAGTTCTGAGCGTTATGGAGGAACCAAAAGATTTCATGCAGATGCTTAGAACACTTAAAGCGACCGTTCTTTTTCGGAGTGTTTGCCGTTCTATAATAAATGCCACTGACCAATCAGCAAGCCCTGATTCCTGACACCCACCATGAACTAAACATCTCTGAAACTAGGAACCAGTAAAGAAAAAGGGTTCCTAAAAAGTTTCTGAAAAGGTTCCTGTTGTTCAAATAGACCCCTCGATGACTTACCCCAGGTGAAGAGTGCGAATGTGACGCTTCATGCCTACAATAGTGGTGAGGATTTTGCCACAGTTTGGCCACAGGCACCTGTACGCCACCTTCACAGAGTTCTGAATGAAATAAAGGCAGACAGGAATACAATTTAATCCCACAATAACGTTATGAAAAAATCCCTGCAAGACCAGAAGAAAAGCATGTACCTTGCGCTTCCTTGGGGCTGGTTCATCAAACAACATCTGATCCATCTCCATGTCCAGACCGTCGTCGACAGAAGGGGTTCGGTCCGCCTCCGCGTCAGGTGGAGACGCCGCAGGACTGCTGTTTCCATGGTCACAGCTCCAGTAACCACCATCGGACATTTCACTGGCAGTGCTATCTGTCCCATTTGACACTGTGAACGTTAAGTGTGAATTTAAAAAAAAATACACTCATTTATTTCACGGTGATGGAAGGAAGTCACACCAAGACCGCGGAAGCCTGCTAACCTGGAGTCGGCTCTCCATGAACGGGGCTTTGGATCATTGGGCTGCAGGACAGACTGGTCAGCACCATAGCAGCCATGATTTCATCCATGTCCGCGCTCTCTACGCACCTGAACAGAACATCAGAGAAGATCAGAACCATGCGGAGACGATCAAACAGAAATCCGTGCTGAGAACAGAACCCAACCTTTTTGGCACGTCGATTGACGACGACACGGAGCGAGCGCCGCCGCTTGCCGGGCTCAACCACACGTCCTCCAGTTTGCGGTGCACACGTTGATTGAGCTGCTGTAAGAATATGGACACCTCGTTGTCCACGTGGTTGTGCTGCTCCACAACTCCAGGACGCTCCTGTCCACCACAATGCACGTACACCTGAGACAAACGACCAAAAAAAAACAGATCGGATCAAAATCAACCTGAAAGTAAATCGACGTCTCATATGTTCCAGACTTCACTCTGCTCGTTCCTGCTTACCCGCTGTCCCGGGTACAGTTTGACCTTGTGGACACCGTGGACACTGTGGACTCCTGCCCCTATCCCAGGAGCTCCATCCGTGTCTCCGTGTCCCCCTGAGTCCACGAGACCTTCCGCTGTAGAGTTGCACACCAAGGCTCCCAGAGGAGAGCGCTTCCCTAACCTGCTCCTCGGTAGCACCGACGCTGTTAGCACCTTCTCCATGGTTCCTCTTGCAGGAGATCAGCTGCACCAAGAGAAAAGCTGCGAAGAGGAAACAGAAAGAGAAACATTTCCTGAGGTTGGTCTCACACATGCAAATCACAGGTTTAAATAGATTATCGTTTCCATGTTTGTCTATCACGTGTGGAAGGAGTCTCCAGTATCAGAGCTGTGAACCAGTCAGATGTGGAGCTGGAATCTGAGGTTTTCCCACATCTCCAGGACAGAGGAGTTTATACTTGTTTGTGGTTTCTCATTAACATGACAAGGAAGGAGTGTTTATAGCTGTGTAATGAACCTGATTATAAGCCCTGAGTGCTGAGGGTCTTCATAACATTAAACGTAACGATAAAACGGATAAATAACGCTAAATAGTTTCGACTCCCTTTTTACTCCACTGGAAGTGAAAGTCTTTGCGGTGAACTACGGCAGGTGACGAGACATGATTAGGTAAGAAGGGTGTTAAAAATACTACAATATAAAACAGAGCACAAGGTGATCATTAAAGTACTACGTGTACGCTCAAACCCACGCTGATTACAGCCTGCAGCAGCCAACAATCAGGCGCATGACCACTCACCGGAGTTCTTCAAACACCACCACATGGAATGATGCAAAATCCTGAAAGACCGGGTGTCACGTTGTGACTCATCAATCCATCGAACGGAAACCAGTCAAAACCCGACAGTGACACCACCATCTCATATGATCTCCAGTCCAGCGCTCCTCACACAGCGTTCGCAGTTAACCCGGGGGACTGTGTTAAAGGTCACAGCCTTTTCTTTCTCCTTTGTTTGTTTGGACTTTCTCTTGATCATTGAGTTAGCATGAGAGAAGATCAAAGTGGGCTGCAACAGGATGACACGAGTATACTCTCCCTCCTGCGGTTCTGGTTACAGTTACAGCCATTATGGGCTTAAAAATTACAGCAATAATAAGGAAGGAAAAGCCATTACAATGAACAGCACTGGGAAAACGTGATGCCAAGCTGGTTTTAAGTTTCCACAATTCCAGTAAAGACTGATTCATAAAGTGATCTTCGCAGGACTTTCAGCGGCTTCCAAGTGTACATTCTCCTGTTGCTCCAGAATCAAATCCTGTCACTGCTCGAGGTTAATAAATACGACTGTTGTAAATGTTTCAGCAACAGCACCATTTGTTATTATGGAAACAAACACTGCATGTCACGTGACCCACTGTAACAATAATCTACACGTTTCATACACTTTGAACAAACAGATAAGAACCTGAGCTCTGTGTGTGTGTGTGTGTGTGTGTGTCATTTTTTTGTCCAGCTGCATTACATCCATCACCCACAGGAAATGGCTCGAGTGCACTGCAACGGGTTCTAGTAAAGGTTCTAAAGACTGAAAGCTGAGATCAAGGCAAACAAAGCACCATCAACCCCGCGCTCTCTGGTGACCGTTTCACAGAGCCAGCAGATATGGATGACGTCACAACAATGCAGCAGCCTATAGAGAGATTGAGCTCATACCTACCTTGTTTATTTGCAGTAGTTCTTCAACCTCTGGTTACCGGAGTACAAGTGCAATAAAGACCCGTAGATCACAAACAAGCTCGTTCTTCTAGATGCAACACACACGTACAGACACGCGCGCGCGAGCTGATCGCGTCTTTCTTTTTACTTTCAGAATATCTGTTTAAACTTCTCACACGAAAGCACGCTTTCCCTTAAAGGAATGTCCCTGAAGCCAAACCCACCAGTCTCTCTCTCTCGCTCTCTCTCTCACTCACTCGCGCGCGCGCACACACACACACTCACTCTCTCGCTCGCTCGCTCGTTACTTTCACTCAGTCGCATAAAACAAAATACAGACAAAAAAGCGCACGCTTTAAAAACAAATCCGCAAACATCGCTCGCTCACACGCACCGCCACGCACGCATTCACGTATATGCTCAGCTATATTCTTGTTTTTTTTTTTTTTTGAATGAACACTGCGTACCTGCTTGTAGTCTCCTCCAGCTCACACTCCCCCTCTCTCTTTTCCTTTTTTCACTCTGAACTTGCTCTGACCGGCTTCGACTCGCAAACCTTTCCAAAAGCGCACTCCCCGGGCACGTGACAAAACCCGCACCGGATTATTGTCGGAGCGCGTGCTCTAAGGCGTGCACCCGGTGGGCGTGTTACTAATTCGCTTCAGCTCGAGAACACAGTTCTGCTTTGATGGATGCATTTGTAACAGGAAGCCTGTCCACTTTCAGAAGCTTTCAGCTCACTTACACAGTCAGATGTTGATGAATTTCCTGTAACAACAGCTAGCGCAGCTCTAATAACCTATGAGTTCTATAGTATATATAACAGCTGTTTCACAGGGACTTATACAGGAAATAAGCTATATACACTAAGAATAATAATACAATCTGTTCTTATCTAGCCATCATTAATCATTTATATGGCTAAAATAATGAGATTTTTGTTTGTGTGCTATATCTTTTAAGATGCCAACTTGTTTTTGTTTTTTTTATTTCTGCCCTGACATTTCATTATTATCATTTTCCACCCAGTCTATAATTTTTGCACATTACGTCTTTAAAAAGCTGCCACAACTGTTTTGCACTCCAAACTGACTGTATACTGGTCTGTGCTGTCTTTGTGTATCTGTCTTGTAGTGTATTGTATTGTATTTGCACAAGGTTGCAAGATTTTTACTTTTCAGCCCTTAGGTTCTGTGATTTTTTTATTTTTTTATTTATTTTTTTATGTAGCTCTGTGTCTTCGTGTAGCACTGTGATCCTAGAGGAATATTGTTTCATTTCACTTTGTATTGCTTCAGCTATACGTGGCCAAAATGACAATAAAATCCTCTTGACATGACTTGAATTGATGTTTGTCTTTAAAGTACAAGAATTTCACCATTGTATAGATGCTTACAGCCCTTTTTTTATGTACACAACAATAAATCTGGACACTCGAAACTTTATATAAGGAGTCTAATTCCAGTGTCATTACATTACAAGTGTCAGTTCTTCATAGAGTTTCAGATGAGTTTGTGCATTTTTTTTTTCCTCATCTGACTTCCGTTCACTGCACTGTAAGAAGACCTTTATGCCTCATAGCTGCCGTAATGCAACTGAGATCAGAAACAAATTTGATTCACGGACGGTCCATCACATCTAATTTAAATATAAAAGTACAAATAAAATAGTGTGCAATGTGGTGTAAGATAGCTAAAACATTTCAGGATGTGCTTCGCTGATTAAGTTCCTATTACAGAATGACATGGTGCATTAAAGCACATTAACGTGCAGAATAATTTGTGTGCATACTTGTAAACAGTTGTGTAACCGTCAGTACATTGTCTACAGCGCTACAGAAGTGTGTGTTTTGATCCGGGGCTATTGTGGTCTGTGATGCCGGTTTGAGTCAGTTCCGGGCTTTATCTGCTCCTCTCTCCAGAGCTTGTAGTAAACAAGCCAGCCATGTGGGCAGGATGTGAGCTGTGATTGGCTGAAAGGCGATTCGTAAGACACACGCCCTAAAATCCCGACTTGTTTACGCCAGACTGGTGGCCAGGGTTGCCAGATTGTTCCACTTCCAACATGCTATTTTTTTTTTAACTTAATTCTTGGAAAAAACAAAATAGTGGTTATCCTCTCTTCTTGTTTTGTGTTCTATTTTTTTATTTCTCACCCACTTCTCAACAAAAACGTGTCAGTCCTGTAGTTTGGAGGATATTTCTTGTGCATAGAGGAAGAGTTTTATGACTGAGAAAAACAAGTGCACACAATGTGGCAACCCTGCGTGCAGGAGGCATTGGCCACAATGGCTGAGACGGTATTTTTTGCAGGGTAAGACATTTATGGACAGAGAAAAAAAAAAGGAAATCAGGAATTTCCAAGTTCTCAGCATAATGGCAGAATAATTTGCATTTTTACTCACAAGTGCACGCGTTAGTAGTGTCACAGAAGTTACCTAAATCACCATATAGGTGATTCTTTATTTTATAATACCAATGAAAAACAATGCAATGTTTGCACTTTTCAGTCATCCAAGTGCAGTAAAATTTCACTTTGTTGGCATTTTCAGATAATCGGATGTTCAGATGAGCTGCACTGAGATGTGCAG
>JAOTRN010000002.1:2561542-2577261 GCA_028566695.1 Bagroides melapterus
CTCTCTCTCTCTCTCTCTCTCTCTCTCACACACACACACACACACACACACACACACACACACACACACACACACAGATTTGGCTTGCAAATAAATACAGTAATATCAAAGACTTCTCTCTTTCTTTCTCTTTCTTTCTTTCGAGCTCTAAATCATCCCACTATCACAATAATTTTGATAAATATACGTTTTATATTTTGTTCATATTCTCTTTTTTTTTTACACCACAGTAGGCGTGACATCATGTGTCATGTATGTAGTGTGTGACTCTCGTCTGCAGACTCTGGTATGACGGGGTCACACCTAATTCCTGACAGATTCCTTGAGCTGACAAACTTGACTGTGCTGTCCTGGAATGTTGTCGTAGCGACGGAGCGGATGTATGAAAAGCCTCCGAGCGTGAAGGACAAACGAGTCACTGGGTCGAGACACTTTCCCTGAAAGCCCTCACCTCTGGCAGGTGGTACAGAGAGCGAGGAGTGTGATGGTCAGGACGAGGAGGATGACCGCGGAGAGAATCGCCATTCCCGGGAGACTCGCTGCCTCCCACACCTGCAGGTCCATGTAGATGGGAGCCATGATCCTGGTTCTAAATAAATAAATAAATAAATAAATAAAGTTGTGTCTGATCTAACTAAAATATATTATTTCCTACAATTTGTGTGTTTATATTTAATCAGTCAGCTCTTGTAAAGGATCGGGAGTTTATTTCATACACGCTGGGCTCGAGGTTAGAGTGCTGAACCGTCAGTACGCCTCAGGGAACCAGTCACGTCTCAGGGGCAGTTTATTATCACTAATTTACCCTCTGTGTGTTTTGGGGGTGGAGGAAGGACCTGAAGGAAACCAACACAGACACCAGGACATACACACTGACCCGGAGCTGTGAGGTGAACAATACCAGCATGTACAATTTAATCGGATTTCACCTTCATTTTTGTCGTTCATTTGTCACCTCGTTCATCATTCATCACTCACTCCTCATCTTCTGTTTCAGCATTTCAACAATTCTAGACATTTGTGGGGGGTTTTTCACAATCGATTATTATCTCTTGTTCCTTACAGATGGCGAAATCCGCTGTGTAAAGTGAGAAAAAAAGAGAAGGTTCATCACTTTTTAGAGCTCGCTGCTTCCTGTAAATGATAACAAACAGCTTTTATCTTCTTTTTGGACACAATTCACGTTCTTTCTCTTTCCTCCAAACATGATCCCATGTCTTCTGATCCACAAACGAATTCCTCTTGAACTGATGCTTTTAGAAAGAAGGTCAACCGAGCAGGTTTCATTTGGGAGGCGGAGCTTATTTCCTTATTTTCCGCAGAATTAAGTCACGTCATGACATTGTTGTTGTTTTTGGTCTCTCGGCTGCTCTGTGGCTCCTGATCGTTAGATGATTCGGTCGTTCTAACCTACAACGCTACACGTTCACGTATGTTTCATTAAATCTGTATGAGGTTGAGATACGAGCCGGTAGATGGATGGCAATCAGATAACACCCTGTGACACCTGTTTGGCCACGCCCCTTTAATATATCACAAATAAAAACGATGAATCTATTAACCAACCAACCTGCTAGACATTTTCCTAATTATTTAAAAAAAAAAAAAAAAAAAAGAAGGAAGATGGCAAGATGTTTGCAGCTCTTTTTCTCGACCATTCCTCAACCACGACTCAATAGAATAGAAGATAGATTGATACTGCGCCCGAACAGCATGTTGGTAGCATCATGTTTAATTAGATCATGATTTTTTTTTTTTTTATGTCTCTCTGCAGGATATTTTTATAATCAATTCCTTATTTTCCTGACTGCTTCATGTGCTCTTTGGCCTGATGCTGTTTGTTCAGGTAATAAACTCCGGGTGAGGTGTATTTATATTTTGACGCTTTAATTGCAGGTCGAATGAATTCGTGATTGCGCGAGAAGCCGCCAGCTCTCAGCCACCGTACGCTGTCTGGAGTGAAAACAGGGTCAGTAAAGAGCTTCTGATCCATATCATCGTCTGTATTCCTCGCTCAGGTGTGTCTGATTCCCGCGTAGATTTACTGGGAGGAGAGTGGCACGCTGGCTGAGTACATTAGTGTGTAATGCGGTTTTACTGCAGTTTTTTTTTCTCTCCCTCTTTTCAAACTTTAAACAAAGGATGGGAACGCCCACTTGGCCTCGTGCCATAATTTAGTTTGTAGGTCATAATACGTCCAGAGCGAGTCAATTCCTCACTTATAGTGTTGGTTTAAATTTAAATAGTTGTGTGTGTGTGTGTGTGTGTTTAAAGTGATGACTTATTTAATGTCAAATAAATGTGCTACGCTGCGACGTTGGAATATTTTATGAGGGTTAAAAATAAAACTGCAGCAGCTGAACAGAACATAACAAAGGGTGATTGTTTGGATTTTATATCCTTATTGTTTAATGACGTATAATTCAGGAGTTATACAGTCAGGTGGGGATGTGTGATCTTTAAATTCCAGGTGTGATCCTTCAGCCCCACCCGGAACCTGCAATTAAACCCTGAAACTGGTTCGTACAACCCGAGATAAGACGATCTCTACTTCACATCACATCAGTACGATTTAAGAATGACTTTTTTTAAGGAAGAAAAGAGAGGGAAAAAAAAAAAATAAGAAAAACAAATGAAAGTAGAAAGCAGGATTCTGAAGAGCGGCTCGACGAGCGACGGAGCTACACGAGCTGTGATCTGTTCGACTTTATTTTATTTGGGTTAAAAGGAAAACGTAAATGAAGAGAAATCACGTACGTGTTCTTGACGGAAGGTTCGTTGCTTTGCTGATGAGGATGTCGCTCTTGACCTCTTGACCTTTTTCTTAGTTCACAAGCTGAGTGTCTTCTCCATGTGTGTGTCCTTCATATCAGTGTAAGAAACCCAGCACCGGCTCCTGTCTGATCGTGAGTTTGAGTGTGTGAGTGTATGTGTGTCACACACAGGTAATATACACCTTAGTTAAATTCCACTTCCTCATTCCCCCCCTCCCTCCCTCTCTCTCTCTCTCTCTCTCTCTCAGCGTTCTCTGTAATTACAGACCGCATTTCCTTTACTCAGAATATTTGTATACACATCTATACACGTGAGAGTGTGTTAGTGTTTGTTTGTGTGTAAGTGTGTGAGAGTAAGTGTTTTTGTGTTTTAGAGTGTGAGTGTGTGAGAGTGTGTTGTGTTTTTGTGTGTGTTAGTGTGTTTGATAGAGTGTGTGTTTGTGTTAGAGTGTGTGTTAGTGTGTGTGTTAGTGTGTTTCGTACAATGTAAATGTATGTAAATGTCCACATTTGGCTTTTGTAACTGTCTCTGTGCTTTTTTACATGCTCACACACACACACACACAAAATACTTTCTCTTAACTATTCCACATCAACATTTCATATTTAGCATCTTATAAAATAATAATAATAATAATACAGTTTAATATCTGAAAGGGGGGGGTGTAAACTTTTGCACTGTGTTATGTAAGTCAGTCAAAGACAAACATGCCCAGAGGGGGTGTGTGTTTTGTGTTGGGTAGGGGTTTGGGGGATGACGTCATCAATGTGTATTATGATCCGGAGTGCCACCTAGTGGCGTTGTGATGCTTTGAGACACTTACTGAGCAGAGCATTATGGGATGTGCAAAATCATGTTTAAGATTTCTAAAGATACAAATTATTATTATATTTCATTAATTACAAATTTATTATATATTTGATTTTTTAAATTGAATCTTTTAGTTATGAAAATTATATTTGAAGATAGATGTTTCATTTTTAGTTTCATATTTATATTTTATTTTATGTAAATTTATTTGTTGATTTTTTTTTTTTGTTCTCTCAATAAAAATGGTTATTTAATAATTATCCTCCGGTATAAACACAGATGGTAACGTCACATCATGCCGACACACATTTTTAATCTGACATTTCACTGTTGCTCTGGTAACTCCTGTGGACCGTTGTGTGTGTGTGTGTGTGTGTTCGTTCAGCATCCACGCTGACGTGAACGCTTCTTAAAGGGGAAGTAAAGGAGTACAAGTGAAAATAGATTCATTTACAGAGCTCTTTGTGTTGAGTGGGATGCAGCCCGAGCTTGAGAGAATAAACTGCTCTCTCTCTCTCTCTCGCTCTCTTTTAAAGATACACACACACACCCACACACACAGATCCTGAAGCAGACACGGCACAGAGGAGAATCAGGGTGTAACATCACAATGCCAGCTCCATGTAGTATGAGCCTGGCAGGGCAGCAGAGAAACTGGAGGCAGGCTGGCAGGGCTTCGTTCCTGAGGCTCTCCATCCTTCCAGAAGGAGACAAAACGAAAGGTGGGTGAACTGATTAACGCTAACAAGCCTGAGGAGGTTTTTTTTTTGTGTGGATGATATCATGGTATGTGTGTTTATAACATTAGCATACATACTGAAACGTCTTGGTTGTTGAGGCATAGGAACATATACACTATAGAATCATGTCACCGTAATAGATGGTAGCGTCCCAGGCTGCGATGAACTTACTGATTCCCCAGGGTTCTCTCAGAATCATCTGGTTCTCTGTTGTGTAACACACTCACACACACCCACACCAAAGAGTCGAGCAGTCTGACTTCACACAAATCATACCTTTCTCACAAGCTCTGTTCTAACAACAGCATTTGAGTTGAGGAACCGTAGTCAGGCGCTCGGGACGTGTTCTCCTCCACCTCGTCCCCTGAACACGCTCGCAGCACAAACAAATAACGTCTTTGTAGCTTTCTCTTCAGGCCCTGGGCTGTGCTGGGGAACAACACAACATTCTCAGAGCCAGCATGGGACACATCTCGCGTCCGAGAGCCTGCTGCTTATCAAAGATCTCAATGGGATAAAGTAAAGAAAGAAAGAATTAAAGAAAGAAACCCAAAAATGTTGAGAATTCAGAGATATTAAAAGAATCTCGTCCGGATTGTATAACAGGTTGTGCTGTGATGTGTGAGGTCTTCCTGGCAGATGATAAGATGAAAAAAAGGGACTTGTTTACAACGCAAATTAATCAACCTTAAGGCTGGCTTTGTGTCAAAAGTTCATTCAGTCAAAAAAAAAAAAAAAAAAAAAGTTCAGTACTCAAATCGCTTTACATGTTTAATTCAGTCTATACAATTTCTATAGAAAAAGAACAGAACTTTGTCATCATGTTTTATTTACAGACCCCTGCTACAATCCCACTTTCAAACTTTGGGAGGCAGGGCATAGTGGTGCTGGTTTGGGGGGGATTCTGGTTGTCCAAGATGGCCACCTCTGAGCTACACAGTGATCTAGATAAATACAGATGACAAAGTAGTCAATGTGTGATGAACTGGGGGCAGATATTTATGAAGAGAGGAGTAAAACACTGGGATTATTCCTACCGCAGCACGTTCCCGAGTGTTTAATTCCTGCAAGCAGCTGTAAACAACTTAAATGATAAATACCCTTTCCAAAACATGTGGAAGTACTTTTAACGTACTGCATTTATTTCCACCTACAAATGTACAAGAGACGTGCAGGCAGCTACATCAGGAGACTCAAAGCTGAAAATAAGAACCGAGCAGCATCCATCAGTGTCGAGGACGTTAACCAGGTCGCTGTATCTGATCTCAGGATCCGACCTCCGTGTGAAGTCCAAACCGGAGCAGAAGAGAACGTCCGTCTCTCAGTCAGGACACATCAATAACCAGAGGGGAATCGGAAAGGCTGCTGCTGGGGCAGGTGTGAAACAGCTGGAGCTCCTTCTTCAGTCCTGCTTTCCTCCTTCCCCTCGTCCATCTCGTTCCAACGGATCTTTGTTCTGTTCACCAGAAATAGAAGAAACTGTTTAAAAGCTCTTTTCTCCCCCAACCTCTCAGCAACATATTACATTAGTAAATAAAATTAAAAAGACGCACGTGATTCACTCAGCGTCAACATTTCATCCACGAGATGAGAGATCAGAAGCTTCACAAAGTACGGCAGGAGAAGTACATCTAGTACTTTAAGTACCCCCTCTCTCTGTGTACATCCAAGATTAGAATCAAGAAGAAAAATCTTTTTTTTTTTAAAAAAAGTAAGAAAACAGCGCCACTAACAAGATTAAATGAAAGCTTACACAATTAATGATTAGGATCTTAAACGCATCGTTTTCCTCAGAGGTTCCTTATGGGGCAGCGATCAGGTCCTAGAGCTAGAATGAACCTAGGAACCTAAAATTTAAAAAATTTCCCTCAAAGAGCATTAATACTAGTAACGAGCAAAAATAAACAATCCTATAAAATGAACAACTTGTTTGTATTAATTTACGGTCTTCCACAGTATATATATATATAAAAAGTTAAAAAAAAAACCGAACACGTCACCTTAACATTGGTTTATGAAAAGGAGTCCCCAGGGTCAGATGCAATGCTGTAACTTATTTGCTTCGTTACATGTAGAACGGATCAGACGCTGACTGTATTTGTGTTTCTCAGAATCTCACGCACTCAAGGTAGACGAGAGACTGCGATTGGCTCGAGAACGAAGAGAGGAGCATCTCAAACAGCTCGGTACTCTTTTCCAAAACCCTCATGTTCAAGATTTTCCCAGTTGTTTCTTCTTCCCCCCCAGGGGTTAGTTTGCGACTGTGTTTGTGTTTAGCGTCACGGGAGCGCGGCTGGCTGGCCCGAGAGGAGAGAGCACGGAAGTTCTACGAGAAACACCTGGAGGAACGTCGTAAAAAACTGGAGGAGCAGAGGCAGAGGGAGGAGAGGAGGAGGAACGCTGTGGAGGAAAAACGCAAACAGAGGCTCAAAGAAGAGAGGGTGAGTCTAAACAAGTTCCTCCAAGGTGTCATGGAGAGAAAGCTTGCTTATAGGAACTCGGTCAGAAAAAGTTCAGTTTATAGAACCTTCAAGTGCTTGAAAATTTTGGCGAGTCTACACTCGGGAAATTTTGCTTCTCTGATGCAACTTACCAACCTGTGTCCTGAATTCTCAGGTGAAACTGCCTCTTCCCTAATTTGACTGGAATTCCCGCGAAAACTGTGCGCACGCGGAGAATAGAAAATCTGCGGTTTAAATAACGGCGTGCGCAGGTGCCGCGAGTTGCGCTAATTGCATGCACGTGACCCGGAGGCTATAAGAGAGAGTGCTGGTGGCCGCGGGTTCGCCTAAGAAGGCACCCGTGATGTTGTATAAATAGGTTCTGCTTGGAGTTTTTTGAACGATGGCGTTTCTGTAATATTGTATGATTCTATGCCGAACCTGTAAAGCGTTCAATGCTTTCCATGAATGTTTGTTTTGTTCTACATGGAACACTTTTGGAAAGGGGATATACCCTGTCATGAAGTAAAGGAATGGGTTCCTCAACGGTTCTTCAGATAATGTTCTTCTCTGAACGTTGTCTGACCCTGCTGCGTAGCATAAGGTTCTGGTCTTTTCTCCCAGGAGCGCTATGAGTCTGTGGTGCAGAAGACTATGGAGAAGAGCCAGAAAGCCATACAGAGAAGTACACAGAGGAGAGTGTGCAATACTAAGAACAACACAAACGGTAAACTCCTACGAGCGCATGTCTTTAATTCTAACCCTACTGTTCTCCGGTTCTTGCGTCTTCTTTATTAACCCCTTTGCTGGAAGTGTCTGTGCTTTGCTTCTCTCTAGCTAAACACCGCTCACTTAGTCAGTGGGAGATAAACCTGGTTAATCGCCTTCAGACCCCTACCATCTCTTATCTAGCCAGAAGCAGGAGTGCTTCGTGCCTGTCAGGAGGAGAAGGTAACAGGACAGAGTGCATTAAAGGTGCAGTTTGTAATATATTAAAGGTGCAGTATACGACATTTTAAAAACATTTCTCAAGCTGTAATCATCAATGACACCTTGTTGACAAGCACTGTCCAGGATGTTTTTCTTCATTTATAAAGCGCTAATTCACATTTTTCTGGCCCTGAAATTGGCTTCTCCGTTTATATCTTGCTTATCACTACTTATCTTTGCCTTTTTCAAAGACGAGTCACGAAGAAGTACAGCGGTTTCAGCCTAGGGAGCTACATGGTTTCAGTAGAAGGTGAACTGAGAGAGTATGGAATTTTTTAAATGATTCTTGAACTGTAATGATCTTAATAATAATTAGAAGAAGAAGACGACTTCTTAGAAACATTTCAATTCACATTATTCTCATTTGGATATTTTCATGATGGAGTGAGTGAGTGGGTTTGGAGAAGACAACAGCAATAGCAGAGAGCCCTAAAAATGACAAACTGCTCCTTTAAAAATAGCAAATCCCAATCGCCCAGAGATTTACAGCGAACTGCAAGCAAAGCAGCTGTGTTAATGCTAGTGTTCGCTTTTCTCTCGTCCTCTTTTCCCTCACTCATTTACACTCTTTATTTATTTTATCCACACAAACCCACGTTGTCATTGTTCAGTTGTTCATATTTGTCGACGTGCAGTTTCATGCCACGCTATGAACAATAGCGGCCCTCAGAAACCCGGTGGAGCATCGATCCATGGCAAGGCCATCAGGTCCGGGGTGAAGGAGGGCAGCCACCAAACCACCACAAAGAAACCGGTGGGTGAGGTTTCTGCTCTGCTTATTAAAGACTGCTAATAATGTGCACTGCGGTGGGAATGTAATGTGTGTGTCTGTGTGTGTGTGTGTGTGGGTCTCAGAGTTCAAATCTTGAGAGACGAGAACGGAAAAATCCCCATTCTCACGTCGCGAGTGCTAAAGTCAGCTCCACGTCAGAGACAGAGAGCAAAACATCGTTGTTAAAAGGGTATGTAATATAAAATTTATATCGTGGGGGGAAAAAAGCTACATGGACTAATTGAATAAAACAGTGTTGCTATAGGAACATGGTGTGGGAATAATGATCAGTGACTGGTGAGTGGGAATAATGGTGATCAGTGATTGGATGTTGAAAAGCGATGATGGCTAGTGATTAGTTAATTGGCTGGGGGTTGTATATTTCTTGCTAGGTTTGTTTAAAATTCTGTGAAAGCGCTCTTACTATAGAAACCATAAGACATTAGAATGAGTGCATTAATCTAAACCTGTGATTTACAGCTGCATTCTGTAGAGTCGTGAGCCATATGCAGGAAACAATCAGGTTCTCTGTGTTCTAGACTGAGACTGACTCTGAGAGAGTCCCCCAGTCAAGAGTGTTTGCCCCCGCTGCATGAGGAAGAAGATCCAGAGCCAGAGAGTACGCTGAACTCCCATGAGCCTCAGCGTGACCAGTCTGCTACCGCGTGCTCGCTCGTGAATGTTGGGTGCGATGGACCGGTGCGGGAGAACCCGGGTTCTAAGAGACCTAAAGGTGAGGGGAAAGAAGCGCTTTTGATTCACAACCAGTTCAAAAATCGTGAATTCAGAACAGAATTTCTGTTGGTTCATATTTGATCCTTTTGTTCTTTATAGTAGCTGTAAACTAAGCACAATTCTTTCCTTGCCCTTTTTTTTTTTTTTTTTTTTTTAAGAGCAAAATGTCGGAGCCCAGAGCAGACCCTCAGTAGGAACCACAGACCCTGAAGAGGCTTTGCGTCTGCTGACGGAAAAGAGACGACAAGCTCGATTGCAGCGAGAGATAGAGGAAGAACAACGCAGACAGAGGGAGGAAACAGAGCGGTGAGGAGGAAGAGGGAGGGAGAAGGCACAATGTACAGAACTCGTACGTATTCAAACTTAATTCTTAAGGTGGTAGAAGTGTGTGTGTGTGTGTGTGTGTGTGTGTGTGTGGGTGGGGGGGGGTCAGGCGACAGAGAGAAGAATTTGCCCTTCGGAAAGCTGAGGAACGAGTGAGGCATGAAGCGGAGACCCGGTGTGAGGAGAAACCGATGAGGGAGGAGGAGGAACGAAGGAAGGCAGAAGAGGAGAAGACACAGAGGCGGAGAGAAGAGGAGAGGAGACTTCAGCAGCAGGTCACACACGTTTATGAACTTCTAGATCACAGTGGTGCTTGAATTCTCCATTCTGATTGGTCAGCAGGTGTTGATTCATTTATACACTTATAACAGTATTTGCCATAAATTAAATATTGTTTATTTCATTATCTCAATTTATTATTTTATTTTGGCCCTGAAATTGGCTCCGTCCCTACCTGTAAATAAGATGATTATGTCTGGTGGGTTTTTTTTTTTTCTTTTAACAAAACACAAAACAGAGCAGGGGTTTAAGGCCATATCACTGATCCATGTTTTAATTATAGTTGCAGTTCACCTCACAGGCAGCAGAGGGCTCTAAACATCACACCGCTCCTTTAAATTCAGTAAATAAGCTCAAGATGCATCGAAATTCCTCAACTTCCTTTGACCGTTTCTCACAGGTACAACATTCTGTCTTTACATTCAGAAAGAAGAAGAGGAGGAGGAGAGACAGAGACGAGAGAGAGAGATACGATTCCAGAGAGAGGAAAGCGAGCGACAGGAGAGGAAGAAGGTAAGATGGCCATCAGCTCAGGAGTGAATGTAGGTCATCTCGAGCACCGAGACTGAACGCTGACCTCGTCCGACCGTATTTATATCTCACATCCTAGAAAACCACGATGCCAACCATCTCTCTCTCCATCCGGAAAAAAATCTCAATTCTGTTTTGTGTGCTAATGTGTTATGTTTGTCTTCGTAGCGGTTAGAAGAAATTATGAGAAGGACGAGGAACACGGATGCTGAGAAGGTAATAAAGAGAATTACAGAATTAACCTTGTGTAATATTTTCTTTATTAGGGATTAGGTAAAAGGAAATAACGTTGATCATGTGACCAGCCTTTTGATGTTTTTTAGCTCTTATAATGAACAAATAAAACATTGAGATGTTTATCCACTATCTTAAGAATACCACATATTTATGTGTATATTCACATTGACTTTTAGAAACCTGCGTTGTCTCCCTCGCCGCTGAACGAGAACGTGAAGCCCCTCCAAAACCTCCACGTTGAAGAAATGACCAAACTTCCAAGTCCCGGCAAGGATTCGATGATGAGCTTAACCAATGAGGAGGACATTCTTCCCACGGTGGCCTTCAAGGAGCGCCGGTCCATCCGCACCCTCACGGGTCTGGAGGAGATCCAGGCTCATCAAAGGGCTGGTGAGGACCAAAGAGAATGAAAGAGATGCTTTTTGATTAAGCAGTGAAGAATTGATAAAAAAAAAATAAAAATCAAGACTCTAAATATTCACTGTGATGAATATCAGCTAGTTTACTAGCAGCTAACTAGCCTGTTAGCTACTTACGAAAGTTGTGTCTAATTTGCTTTGTCTAAATGTATATTTCTAGATCGTGGTGTTATAAAATTGATCAATAATTTAAGACCTTTTTATTGTTTTCTTTTTTTATCCTTCAGAAGTCATCTAAAGATAAAAAGCTCTCCAAGGAACGTGGAAGCCTGTCTTCCTGTACTTTATGTATGAAAACGAGCAGAATCGCTTCACCTGCACTTTAAGAACCTTCAACACCTTCGAATCAGAAGTGTTTGACTTCCTGCTGCTCTTCTGACGTTTCGGTATTACGCTTTGGTGTTTCAGTAACTCGCTACTTAACTAATGACTTCCCAGTGTGACTTTTTACAAAAGTGAGAACTTCATAAACCTGACACAACCAAGTCATGCTCATGTCATGTCACATTAACACATCCAAACAAGAAAGTTCCCTCATTCTATTTTGTTTGTAGTTACAATTAAAAAGATAGTTCTTCTTCTCCCTTCTCACATTATAGTGGCGTTAAACGGTCGTTCCCTCACAGACCTTTCAGTTTTTCTCTCATGATGTTAATAAGTCAAAAAAAAAAAATGCAGCTTGTCGTGGTACAGAGAAACAGGAAAGCTAAAAGCGTCCTTTCGTAAATCTTAAAATAAACATCACCGTAACAAAGTTTTTTTTTTTTTTTCCTCAAATAGCTCCGTTTTTAATTATTAGTTCATGTGACGCTCTACAAGTCCCTGTGGATGAGCTGTTGCCGTAGAAACGGTAAAGTATTAGCTAAACAATCAGAAAGGGGCTAACTGTAGTAACGATGGTATTGAATGTTTCATAAAACCTATGCAATAATTCATTAGCTAGCGGTCATGACATCAAGCATCGAGAAAGTTGTCGTAGTAACGAAGCCGACACGACAGAGTAACGTGGTTATGTCAGACTTATGATGCATGCTGCACAGAACGTGTTCCCTAATACATGACGCTTTAGAGGACAAATGCTAATAAATATTACGTATACAAGCGTATGACGTCAGCTTCAGGAGTCTCCTTCTTCGCGAAGCGGTTATTTTGTGTTCGTTCGTGTGAAACTGAAGTGCTTTTGTGTCAGCTGTGCTTCGCTGTGCAGTTCTGCACCCTGCTGCTGGGACACGAGCTCTGAGCTCAGCTGCTTCCTCAATAAACATCACAATTAGCATCTTAGCATTGCTGCTGTTCAGCTATTCCAAATAAGAGTAAGGAATTTACCGTCATAGCTTCGGTTTCCTCAAAATACTGAAGCACGGAGTTCACTATTAAATGGTCAAGCAAGTATCACACTGAGATCTCTCTCCCTCCCTCTCCACCATTTAAGAAGATTTAAAGCTTGATAATGTTTTATGGGAAAATGGTCACTTTTTTATTCATCTGTAGTCTGGTAGAATAAAAGGTCTTCTAGCAGCATCGATACAGATCTTTGTGCAAATTATGCATAATTAAAAACGTAATTCAGTGTTTTATTAGTGTAAATAAACTTGCTTTAAAATATACATTGGGTGTGTTGCAAAGTTACTGAACGAATTGTGCCGTGTTTATTGTATCCAGTTATTTATTAATATAACGCAAAAGGTCACACAAACGTCTCTAATATACAGTAATTATGTAGTATAGCTGTGTATTAGTATTAGTTTATCAGTATTTTAACATGATTAGTTATATAATCATTATATAAAAGCACGACTGATGAATATTTTTTTTATATTTGTGGTTTTCTATACTAAACACTATCCAAAACCCTTTGATTAAAATATTCTTTTATTGTCCACATGGCGGCACTACTAGTTCATTTTCTCTTCATGTCACTTCGACCTTTAAACCCTGAAAATATACAAGACAATGTTGTCAAATGTTGATTTTTTTTATCTTATTAAAATTGTACTCTTGTAGAAACCTGACCCGTAGCTATCTAACACATTTTTGGTTCTACTCTGCCCCCTGGTGGAATTAGAAAGACTAGCACTTTAAAAACAATTCTTTTCATTCCTTTAGTCATTAAAATTGTTTTTATTTAAATTAATCTGTTTTGACATCCCAGATTTACACTTCACATGTACTTCAATTCAGTTTTTATAGTCAGAATGTCCACAGTAAGTAAATAAATGTTAGAAAAGAATGAATAACGTGCCAAACCGTTAGATTTCAACGATGTCGTTTTAACATGACGGTTTAACAGTCAGTCGCCCTCTAGCGGCAGCTCCTCGCATCGCGTGTCAGCCATATTAACACCGAGTCTCCTCCATCTCACCCACTAACACCCTGAGCGCCATGCAGCCAGCTCCAACTCCAGCTCCATCCCCCGGGCTGTGACGAGCAGAGGGCGAGAAAAAGCTCCTAAATATTCTCTCTGCTGTAGAAGAAGAAACGATAACGAAGACATCATGGAGGCTGTTAAAGCGTTTAACGTAGAGGTTGGTTCAAGTCCAGTTAATTTCATAGAGTTTTGATACGAGTTCTGAAAAATGTTATGGTCTGTAGCTAGTGCTAAGCGCTGTAGGCCGTAACTCTACGCACAACCGCAGCGCTTAGCTATCTAGGAGGCTGTCTAGCTATTAAAACATTCTGTTTTACGGCATTCATTTAGCACAAGAATTCCAGCACGGCTAATGCTAAAAATGGAAAACGTCACAGTATTGATGTGCATACACTCAACGCAGTGATTAGCACTAGATGGAGCAATGCGGCTAACGTTAACACAAAAGCCGCTAGCATGTTTGTTAGGTAGCTAGCTAGCCATGTCATATTTAATACATGTCCATACCTGGTGGTGCTAACTAGCGTATTTTAAAATTCAGTTTATAGATTTCACCCTTAACTAGAACCTAATTTTTGTTATGGCTAATTTTATTAGGTTAGCTTGTGCATAGCTAGCATAGCTAGCATGTTTAACATTATCTGTACGAGTGGGTAATTGTTAGCAATAGCATCAACCTGTTATCAATTCTGTATATAAATCAAAGCCGATTTAACATTAATAAAACATTTTTTATTTAAAAAGGAAAACAAAAAAGCTCAGTCTGGATGTTTTTATATTTATATATGACGTGACAGTTCTCATGCTAATGTAAATATCCTGTAAATTATAAAATAATAATTATATAGACAGGATTTATTAAGCAGGAAAGAAAACGCGCCCTGAGGGAAAAAAACACTGGCAGCTGTTATGAGGATGGAAACCGGAAATAGATCATAACATGGAATCGTAGCAAACGTCTGGATTCTTTATTACAATGATTATTTATATTTTGTCACAATTCTTTTACCCAGCAATATGACTTTTTGTGTCATTAGATATTTAAGTAGCTGGCACTGATTAATTATTAGCAGTCAAACATTCTTTTCTTTTATTGGTTCCTGCCTTCATTTACCCACACTGACTCAGGTTTGGGTACGAACGACCCGACCTGCAAGTAAATTATTTGTTAACTAAACGTGTGAGATCTTTTTTTCCGATCTTCTGTGATGTTAAATTAAACACGTGCGTGTCGTGTTTTTCAGCTGTACTCTCTGAACGAATACAAGCCTCCGATCTCCAAAGCGAAGATGACCCAGATCACCAAGTCAGCCATTAAAGCGATAAAGGTAAGTATCTAGATAAATGCAAGAGCAGGGTTTCTGGTTTCCTCTCAGCGTCCTGCTGCAAAGCCCACTGTTAAAAACTCAGGAGTTATTTACCGTAAATTCGTGCTTTCTCACTGATTTATTCCCGTCCTCATTCCAGATCTCTGCAACACAAATTTTCTAATTACACGCGTCGTGTTTGTAATAAAGTCTCGGCCTTTATATAGTAAGATAACTCGCCAGTTCAGCCATATTTAAGTAGGTCCCAAAAGAGCAGTGATATATTATTTAGCTTGTATTCGAGCTAGTTACTCTATAAAGCCCGGTTTATCGTTAGGGTTAACGGTGCCAGCGTGTAAGACGCCGTGTTTATCCTGCGGTTGTTTGTTGTGTGTCGCTTGTGCACGTGTTTGACATGACGACGTGAACGTGAGCAGCCGTAA
Organism: Bagroides melapterus; assembly: GCA_028566695.1. Lineage (NCBI taxonomy): Eukaryota > Metazoa > Chordata > Actinopteri > Siluriformes > Bagridae > Bagroides > Bagroides melapterus. The sequence continues at coordinate 2,576,714 of JAOTRN010000002.1, forward strand.
ATAGCGGAGGCACTCGGGCACCATGTGGTGCTGGTACTAAATAAACAAACTAACCATAGGTCTTCAGACTAAAAAACATCTACAATCTAGGTCTATACTGAATGCTGCTCTTCTGGATTTTCTAAATCACTAAACTTTTCTTTTTAAATAAAATGACGTCTTTTGATTTAAGCCTCAGCTCATGACAGCAATCACAACGACAGAAAGAAGTTTTTTGTTTTTTTTTGAAACATACCACTCGTATAGTGGCTGCATGTACATGGAGTAAAAGTGAAGTGGATTTGTATATTTACATTTACGTCGCAATTAAAAATCTTCACAGGCTAGACGACATCTTTCAAGAGATGTTTTTCTTTAAATGTAGTCTTTAAAACTCAAGTCCTGTCCAGAGGGAGTGTAATGTCCTCCAGAAGCAGCGAGGGATTAGTTTTTTTCCTCCTACAATTTTTTTTTAGAATACATTTATTATATCTGTAGTGAGACCAGTGATGATGTATGTGTTAGAGACTGTAGTGAGACCAGTGATGATGTATGTGTTAGAGACTGTA
>JAOTRN010000002.1:2629487-2641265 GCA_028566695.1 Bagroides melapterus
TGTGTGTGTGTGTGTGTGTGTGTGTTCGTACGCTTGGCCACGCTCCCGGTGTTCTCAGTGCTACAGAACCAGACTCTTATCCACTTAACCACCAAGAGGCCAGAAGCAGATCGACACAATGACGTAAAATCTGACAGAATGATGGAAATTACGCTCGAAGATGTTTAAGTTGCTTCACTCATAATATAAATCAAAGTGCTCTATTGATATCTGTGTCAGAGTCTGATTTTTATTTATTTTTCTTCCTGAGTAACATCTTAAGATCATCCGTGTGATCTTTTTCTTGATGGGCGGAGCTTAATGTGGTCCAGTCGTTCACATGTCTCTCGCCTCTAATCACGTCGTCTCTGATTAAGGGATTGTCCACAGCGCCTAACATTATCCATGAAAGTGGGAGGAGTTTCTCTGGAGGTTTTGACGAGGGGATCGATGATCGGACCATGAAACAGAATCGAACGGATTATGAGCGACAGCAGTTAGTGTCGACACAAACACGATGCTGTACTTTTAATCCTAGAGAAAATGGAGAGAATGTGAAGTGACGGAGCGAGGCGTGTCGTGAGACCTGCGTGTTAAAGTGGAGGAAGAAGACGAGTGACGGAGTTCTGTGCGTCAGTTTAAAAGAGACGAAACTGACTTCAGATGAATTCATCAAACAGATCTCCTAAAACACTTATTTACGAGAGTTTTATCTAGCCATGTTATTCCTTTTCCAGATATAATGAGAAAAATATTGTTCTGAACTTTATACCTTTCCAGTAGCCAGTTTATTTAAAAAAAAAAACCTTTTTCTTTTCTCTTATTACTCTGCGGGTCGTCTGTGATAACAAGCGAATATTTTAACCTCTTGTTGTCTGCCGTGTGTGTTACAGAGTGTGGAGACAGTGTGTACCCTGTATCACTCCTTCCAGGACACTTCTGGAGGACTGATGGAGGTCCAGAAGGAGACGGCGGGGCCGGACTCCGCCCTGATCACACCCTGTCCACGACACATGTCCGGCACCGAGAGACTGCGCAAAGTCGTGCAGGAGTTAGTGGACACGGAGAAATCCTACGTCAAGGTAAAACCCGAGATGGGAAAATAAACATTCAGACCGGAACACGGAATTGGGCGAAAAAAGTAGAGAACGTAAGAGCAGGGGTTTATGGGTAAGCATGACACTGCAGGGGTCTGGTGAATGCTGATTGGTGGAGACAGAGAGGTGCGTCTGCTCCGACTCTTCGTCTCACTCCATCATCAGCAGAGACAAATTATTGAGCTTTAACACCATTTTAATCTAAATGTTGGTGTTAAATCTTTCACACACGTTCGTGTCTTCTCAGAGTGATGCAGAGGAACTTTAACGTGTTGTTGAAGGAAGAAAGATGGAGTAACAGATGCACTTTAATTTATAAAGATAACGAAGGCCGTTAAACAGAGGAGCGACATAAATAAGATCGAACAGAGCAGGAACATCGTCGCGCTGGATGGATCGAGTTCATTTTATTACAGTTTAGTTTTATAGTCCTTTATATGTAGAAATAAATGTAGAACTTAAAGAATGAGTTGAGTTTAAATAACATTTATGGAGTTATCATTTGTGTTTAAAGTCAGACACATATCGCGAATAGTTACTAAAGTCTTAATTAAAGTCCCTCAGGCGGATGACTGTAAAATTGTCTGCAGATTGTGTTGAAATGTAGAAATGCACCGAGTTCCGCTCGCTAGCTGCAGCCGCTGCAGGAGGACGAGCGCGTTCCAGTGATTTCACCGTGATGGGCCGCGTTGGCTCTGCTGCGCCGCAATAAATCAGCCTAATGAGAATATTCCGCTTAATATAGCGACGGCCTGCCAACGCTTCAACACGCGACGTGGGCGAGACAGGATTCTGTTACTAATGTTTTTGCACATCCACCGCCCGACACCCCCCCCCGGCTGAAACAAACGATGTGGAAAAGTGGGATATGAAATTAAACGTCCAGTTGTTTCTCTGTTAAACTTCACATAAAAATATTTTACACAAGAATTTGGTGTAAAGTTTCTTTATTATTTTGATTTATTTTTTTTCAGGATCTGAGCTGCTTGTTTGAGATCTATCTGAAGCCCCTGCAGAAGGAGACGTTTCTCACACAGGATGAGGTAAATAAATAAATAAATAAATAAATACATTTTAGGGATAATAAAATAGGATCCCTGTCCACTCCCAGCTGTTTGTGACTAATGCTAATGGCTAGTGTTTTAGCCTGGCTGAACTGGACTCGACTGCCCCGCTGCTCAGGATGTCTCTGGAGAGACGAGCGAGGAGAATTAAAGAGCCATTAGCGCACTAGGACATGCCCTTGCACAGACTGAGCAAGCTGAGAGAGAACGAGTGGTTAAGTAGAGCCACTCAGGATAATGTGAGCGAGTGATAAACATTAAGCACTGAATGTCAGGACGAGTTAAGAGCCGCTGGGTGTTTACGCTTTATCGCTCACACCACTGATTCTGACTGGTCAGATGGTGTTGAAGGTTCCACTAGGAAAACTCTTAAAGGTTCTCTGTAGAACCCTACATCAAAGTCCAGAGTTTCTGGGATCCTTCCACCATCCACCATCCAGATGAACGAAGAACCTCGAGGAACCCGTCTTTTTATACAACAAATCCCATGTGTTTTCCTGCCGATTTTAGACGGACTCTTTCGAAAGCCGTCGCTGCGTAGAATAACACCGTCGTCTTCTCCTCATCTTTTGTCCAGATGGAGAGTTTGTTTGGGAGTCTGCCGGAGATGCTGGAATTCCAGAAGGTGTTTCTGCAAACCCTGGAGGAGAGAATCTCCTCCACTCCAGACTTTAGCACACTGGAGACCCCCGTGCAGTTCAGGGTAAGTCTCGCATCACGCTGCGTAGTGAGTGGTACGGTCCACGATCGTGGGCGTGGCCTGTTCATAAATAGCTAAAACATGTAGCCTGCATTTTATGAGTTACATGAAATAATGCAGTAAACACTACTTCCTTCTGAGCTTTTTTACTTCCTAATGTTTATAGAAACATTTAACACAAAGGTTCATGACAGTAACATGAATAAGGTGAAGTTTTACACAGATAAGAGTGTGTTGGTGTCGTTTTGTGTGCGGAACTAAAGAAACGTTAGAAGACACGTGTCACAGGATCTGGTCGAGGAATCATTCGAGCCGTCGTTTGGATTTGTTGGATCTAAGTTTTTATTTGGGAAAAATCTGATTTGAAATGTCCTGTTAGAGCTCTGAGAGTCATCAGAGTGATTCTACACAAGACACGTGAATAGATTTTCTCTTGACGATTCAGAATAACTAACGTCTCCCTCTGATCTTCACAATGAGCTTTTGTTTCGTTCACTTTAGTTCTGATTTTAATGTTCTGTCTGAATGTAATTATTCCATCAGTTTATTCATTCTCTCTCTCTCTCTCTCTCTTCTTTTGTTGCATTTCAGAAGCTGCTTTTTTCTCTCGGAGGATCGTTTCTTTACTACGCAGATCACTTCAAACTCTACAGCGGGTTCTGCGCCAACCACATCAAGGTCCAGAAGGTTCTAGAAAGAGGTACATTCCCAAGCATGTGAGAGAGACTGTAAAATCTAATAGGTTTATTTTTAATCTTGAGTGGTGTGCAGTTCCTCACACAGTAGAGAAGTCATTTAAAAATATTTACAATTTGCATAAAATTCTAATCTTGGGATTTACAGATGAAATCTGCTGACGATGTATCTGATGATTTATCATACAACACGTCCTGCATTAAAACGTGTAACGTGTTCGTGTTTTCATCTGCAATGCAGTTCCTCAAGCAGCCTTAAAATCTATCAGATCCTTTTTTTAATACGTTTTTTCAGGTTCATAAATTTTACTAGCAGCTCGAAACAGGATTTTGTCCTCCTCGATGCAGGAGGTCTGATCTATAATAAGGATCTGATCATTAAAACCGGACCGTACATTAAAACTGTAGCTTGTGACTAAATATAACTGGATTAATGTGTGTAACATTGGCCTGGTTTTAGTCTCGGGCACGCTGCCCAGTGTAAAAAAGAAGGAAAGCGTGATCGGACTCTGACGGAGTAGAAAACTGCCCACAGGCGTCTTTTTAATTTGTCCCATTACGGGATCAGAACAGCAGAATTCTGTACACAGGAACAGAGACGAGGGTTTAATGTGTGAGGAACAATCCAGAGCTCTGACACAGTGCCACTGACGGAAAAATGCTCATTTTACTGAAACCCCCACGTCAGGAAGCGTGTGTTATGGTGTATCAGAGCTACAATGTTATCTGTAAAGTAGATATCTGGAGCTAACTTGATTATGAGCTGCTGTAGAAACTTTACCGTAATATCAGAGCTGCTGATGATCAATACGTGATTATTGAATGGCTGTTTTGTGAAGGATAAATGGTTATGTAATAACTTAATAATAATATTTTTTTTCTGAAGCCGAATTGATTTGAACACCACGAGCCAGATGTGATTGATTCATTCATTAATCCTGTGTGAATTGAGCTGGTGTAATAGACCTGTGGCCACGCCCCTGCTTCTTACTGTACATGTGTAGTGTAAACACAAACACTACTGTCTCCAGCGCTGAGCTGTGTGTGTGTGTGTGTGTGTGTCAGCAGTGTTGGTAATTACAATTTCTCACACACTGCGTCTGTTGTGCGGGAGATGTGCTCGTGCAGCGATAAAGATTTTTTTATTTTTTTTTTGCCTACGTGTTAATTGCCTGCCAATTTACTCTCCGATGTGCGAGAGCGGCCTTGGTGTGAGAGCTCTGTTAATTGCTCTCGCTGTCTGTGATACTCGACACAGAGAGGTAGAGCTGTTCAGGCAACATGGCTGCTCCGCTCTCACCTCGTTCATCTGCAGTGAAGCACTTTTACTGCAGTGGTCATAAAAATAAATAAATAAATAAATACATACCTTTTATAAAAGAAGGGTTGGGGGGTGCACGTGAGCCGGTGATGCCTGCTTGTGGATGCGTGATGTGATTATGTAAATCTGTGTGCGTGTTCAGCTAAAACGGATCGAGCCTTTAAGCAGTTCCTGGACACGAGGAATCCCAACAAGCAGCACTCTTCTACACTGGAGTCCTATCTGATTAAACCGGTTCAGAGAGTGTTGAAGTATCCTCTACTGCTGCGAGAGCTGGTGTCTCTGACCGATACAGACAGCGAGGAACACTATCACCTCACAGGTACGTGTGTACACACACACACACACACACACACTCTCGGCCCACACACACACACGGTGGTACACTCTGTTTTGTTGATTGTTACAGAAGCCTTGAAGGCGATGGAGAAAGTGGCCAGCCATATAAACGAGATGCAGAAGATCTACGAGGACTACGGTGCCGTTTTCGATCAGTTGGTTGCGGAACAAAGTGGATCAGAAAAAGAGGTACTTCATCTCCAACTTCTGACATTTCACAATGTTTGTACAACTTTAAAGAAGAGGAACGTCGAAGCAACGTGTTGTAGCTCCCTCACCAGCCCCCCCCCCCTCCTCCTCCCCCTCCCTCTCAACATACTCTAATATAAACCTGTGCTATAGTCAGAGCAGCTGTTAGAGACACTGACTCGAACCTGTGGACAGAACCAGGTTTTTTTTTTTTTAATTCGTACAGTTTATCGTACATCCCTCAGCACTAACAGTCTCTCTGTACCTCGCCGTCATCCTCGTAATAATTTGCACACTGAATTTCAGCCTGTTTAGTGACATCACAAACCGAGTTCATACGTAGCTCCGCCCCAAGGACCTTTTATCCAGAAGCACTAAGTAAAATGATGGAACTTTTAGTGGCAGTTCGTCAGCAAACGTCAGCCATGTTGATGAAGTTAACTATGAATTATACTTTTTATAGTGCTGAAGTATTTTTGAGACATCTTCATTGTTGTTTTTGTCTCTCAGGTCACAGAGATTTCCATGGGAGAGTTTCTCATGCATTCCTCAGTGATGTGGCTAAACCCGTTCCCGTCTCTCGGGCGCATGAAGAAGGAGCCGGAATTGACTGTATTTGGTAAGTAGCCGATTACTGCACACACACACACACACACACAAACACACTCAGTAGGCTTTTAATAGTCATCAGAAATGTCTTTATTTTACCTTTAAAGTTTAAATGTGAAGGAAAACGGCCATCTTTAAAGTTCAAGTGCCTGGAGTACAGAATTAAACACGTATCGAGGGTTAACGTGCTTCTTTTTGTAACAATTTTGTAAAAACTAAGCGGATCATGTCCATGTTAATGTTGTGACAGTAACGATGCGCTCCGTGTCTTTTCCTTCACCAGTGTTTAAGAAGGCCGTGATCCTCGTCTACAGAGAGAACAAGCTTAAGAAGAAAATGGTGAGTTTTTTTAAATTCCTGCTGCAATAACTAGAATTTTAGTCAATAATCAAACACTGCAAATAAATCATTATTCCCTGTGTGTGTTTGACAGAACGCTCCACGCTCCGCCCACTCGCACGGGGATCAGGACTCCTTTAAGTTCCGCTGGCTCGTTCCTCGCTCTGCGCTGCAGGTCAGACTGGGAAATACGGCAGGTACGACAGCCCACACACACACACACACACACACACACACACACACACACAGTATTACTCTAATTACACCACAGCATAGACACACAATGGATTCTGATTGGTCAGAAGAAAACGTGTAATGATTAACGCTTTGAAGTTTTCTGTAAGGAGAAATGTTTATTTCACTTTTAAATTAAGTTGTAACTAAGTTGGACATTTTCAGGACGGAGGAATTTACACTTTTACACAAAAAAAAAAAATCTTAACACATGAGAACAGGAACTAACTTCCACAACGTCTAAATGTAAGGGATAAAAGGCAAGAAACTGTTTAATTAGTAAAATAGTAATCGTTTGTAAATTGCTGTAATCGAAGAAGAATAAAACAAATCATGGATGTTTTGATGCAGGAAAAAAAATCTTCAGGCTGTTCAGTAACTTCATCCTCTGACTCATTTGTCTAACAAAACAACATGGAGTGTTTTATTCCTTACATAATATTCACATTTCACTTTAAGCTCTAATGTGGGAAACAAACCTGAGTCATGATATTTATTACATTTTCTTAAATTCTGTAACAATTTTCACATTCAGTAAAAAAAAAAAAAAAAAAAACTTAGTGAACAGCAAGCCGTCAGACCTTCGGCTTTACCGTGAAATGAAGTTCTGTAAAAAAGCTTCTGATTTAAACTATCTTATTTCACACAGAAGGTAACTGCGTCTGGGAGCTGATCCACACTAAATCTGAGCTGGAGGGTCGACCTGAGACGGTGTTCCAGCTGTGCAGCAGGTGAGCTGAGCCCTCATCTGTCTCAGACAGCAGCGCTAAGTGAGGTACTGAGATGCTAACTGTATGCTAACATCTCCTTCAGCACACCTGAGAGCAAAGCGAACACGGTCAAGGTGATTCGTGCCGTTCTGCGGGAAAACGCACGCAAGGGGACACGAGGAACCGAGCAACAAGCTGAGAGAACCTGCAGAGAACATCTCGCTCCTCTGAGGGGAAATTTACCTTCATCAGCTAAACTCGGTCAGTCCCAGCGCTCACACACACGTTCAACAGACCTACCGTTCAGAAATGCCTGAGAGAAAGGTGTTGTCTCCAGAGTGTGTGTGTGTGTGTGTGTGTGTCTCCACACTGTTGATGGAAACCAGTGACCTCTAAAGTTCTCTCACGTGTGTTTCAGGTTCCTCTCGAGCATCCTGGTTGTGCCAGAAGCCCAGCAGCACTAACTCTCTCACCAAAAGTGATGCACTGAAGCAGCTAGATTCTGATTCCGCGAGCGAGAGCAGTGGAGACCGGCTCCATACCCCTTCATCAGAGGCTCCGCCCCCTAACTCCAACCTCAGACGCGGGAGCATGAAGGAGTCGGACATTCTCAGCGACGACGACGGGTTCAGCGAGCGCTTGGCTCGCCGTGACTCCACCCCCGGGTCGATGGAGACTCGATTCCACGAGCTACGCCTGAGCGACGAGGCCCGTGAGGAACCCGAAGGTCGTGAAGTGAACTCTCCCGAGACGCAGCCTCAGCTGAGACGGGCTCACTTCAGCGCCGTGAGGCGGCGGTCAGCGAGAAGCGAACCGAGACGCAGTCAGGCGGCACTGCTCAGTCTGAGGCAGCACAGCCGCTCTCTGGACAGCCAATCAGACTGCACGCCGGTCAGCGTCGATCTGAATACGCTGCTAGAGCGAGACTTCAGCGTCCACAGCCTCACCTCCGTCATCAACGAGGACTGTTTCTACGACAACCCCAACAAGAACAGTGCCACAGCTACGCCATCATAGCCACCAATCTGTACACTGTTCAACATCTGGAAAAGGAACTGTACCATTCAGGTCAATGACATTATTTAAAGGTTCAGGCAGCGATCTCTCACAAAGCCACGCCCCCACTCATATTTCTGAATGAACAGGTAAGGAGAGCGTACACAGTGTTCTCTGAGGAACCTTCAACAGTGTCTCGTCTCACCAAACCTGTTCTTACCTTCAGGAACAATCCAGATGTGTCGCTTTTTTTATTTGTACGTTAAGAGATTTTACACTTTGTAAGCTCTTTATTATTTATTGAAAACGTTGTTCCTGTTGAAGAGAAAGCCAAACCCCAGGTTAAAACTTGATTATTATTATTATTATTTTTTTTTTTTTTAACAAACTTTTGCACGAGACGTGTGACAGACTCTGGCTGTTCTGGGATGAGGAGCGGTCCGATCCGATCGGTGCTGTGCCGCGGCGGCTAACAGGAAAAAACAGCTTTTATAAAACGCCAAATATGTACAGTATTTTTCAGAATAAGTGTCATTAAATTTGTACTGCTGTTTATCAGTGAGACGTTAACGCTTTAAGAAGTGATGTACAGTTGTGCTGCCGAGATTTTTAAACGTATGATGAATAAAAACGTCTTTTAGTATTCGACTGTGTGGCTGTAATGAAATAAACAAGATGGAGGACCTCGGTCACGGAGAGCGAGACGAATGGAAGCGTGTCCGAGTCTGATGGAGTCGCGCTGAACGGTGGGAAGAAAAAAATCCTCAGGGAGAATTAGTAGCTGAATCGGCGTGAACACACGTAACGTACGTTTATCAACTCGTTAATGTCCTGATGTTCAGTACGGCACAGCATTAAATTAGAGTTAAACAGCAAAAAAACAAAAACGGGCAAATTCACAATAACTTCCACTGACCATTTTATATGATCTCCTTTTATCTCTCACAGGTTTAACAGAAAGACGAGAGAAAATATTAACCTGAGCAGACGAGCAGGATCAGTCACCAGAGCAGACAGGTTTGTGGAAAACAACAATTCTGATGCTGAAAATGTTCAGTGGTTCACTTCAAGAGAAGAAAAAAAAAAAAAGCCCACCACATGACTGAGCACCACACGTATATTAGCATCATAAAAACTCCAGAGATACTGAAGTGATACAGATCAGATTCTTGGAGGAAAATATTGCTCTGTCAACAGACTTGAGGAATTTTTTCCCCCTGCTCTCTCACCTTCATTATACCTCTCGAACAGTTAAAATCTGCAGTCAGACGTTTCTTTATTTATTTATGCTGCAGTAACCTCAGACATCTCAGGCTTTCTCTAAAGTCGTTGCTAGAGAAACATTTGGCTGTGAAAAGCTCGACGAGGCTCTTTGTGCTCTGAAGCGATTACGGTCGCTGCTGTCACTTTGCTGTATGACAGCAATTCAAGTCAAATCTAAACTCATCTGAACAGAGGAACAGAGGAGGAGAAAGGGCCTGAATAATAAAGATTTTCAGGTCAGGACGCATCATAAAGAGCCTCGTGTGATTCCACTGAGCATTACAAGCACGTTTTACCCTTTTTTAAATACGTGAACATTAAATACCACAGAATTTCTTCACGTCAATAAAAAAAACCTCTTACCTCCAAGTCTTTGTTTCAACTGGAACAGAAAAAAAAAATAAAGGTGTAAAACATTCGTCCCCGAGTGCGAGCGTCAGCGTCGCTCTGACTTCGTCTGTCTGCCGCGGTGACGCTTCTGCCTCAGCTCTTCTCTGAACTCGTAACTGAACAGTGAGGCGTTTTCTCTGCACATCCTGCTGTAGGCATCCGTCAAAGCTCTGAACTGACTGATGGAGATGTCGGCGGGACGGAGAGTCGGGTCCACGTCGGCACGCCGCAGGAGCTCCTCGGTCATCCGGAGTCTCTGAGCCTCGGGAAACAACATCCTGTAAGAGAGGAGCGGGAGATGATCACGCTGACGTTAACGTGGTGCTGTTACAGGAAATTAATCACCTTCTGTCCAATCAGGAGGCAGAATTCAACACCGCTGTAGTATCATGTGATGAAGATTGTTAACATGTTTAACGGACGTTTGAAAGTTAGCATCTCTCTCAATCTGAAATAAAAAATTCTTTAATAACAAACATTTTCTTTAAAACATCTGCTCATCTTCTCCTGCTCCTCACACGGCCTCCGTAATCACCAGAGGAAAAGATCTGGAGGATTTACACAGTAAATTGTTCTGTTGCTTCTTTCTCACAGCTGTCTACGCTGGGGTGCCAACATTTTTGGTAGCGATGTACAGAACTACTGTATTAATGACTTCAGCACCGCTGTGTTCCATGTTCAGACTAACGAGAAAAACTCGGCTTTAAAGCTTCTGCTTGTTATTTTCAGGACTCTGTGATCCGCCGTCTCACGCTGCCTCCTGTACAGCAGAGCAAATAAATAAATAAATAAAAACGCTTTTAAAATGTACTTCCTGCTGAATTTCTCTCATCATCTGGATGTAGATATGTTTCTACTGTTTTATTAATAAAATAAATACACACACATGGGCCAAAGTCTTAGCACTCCTAGGAATATAAACAATTAGATTATTCTGTAGGATTATACAACGATAGATTAGATAAATATTCCTAAATCAGACCTTCTCAATAACAGAGAATCAAAATATAGTCTCTAGAGGAAGGGGGAGGGAAAAGGGGAAAAAAAAAAAAAAAAGTGGTGCATAAATATTGGCGCCCATGAGATGCCTACAGACGTGTGCGCAGCTTCATTCCTCCTCCTGGTGGTCTCAGGACCGTACTAATTAGTGATCTCATTGAGAATGTGCCTTTATTAACGAGGTCTAATTACAGAGTCAGATTTCAGGTGAGCAGGATAGTTTTACTAACAAGTCCTGAGTGACATTATATCAAAAAGGAGGAGAGGAGAGGAGGAGGGAGTAGAGGTGGAGAGGAGAGGAGGTAGAGCTCTTACTCGAGTCCTTTGTGGCACTGCTTCCTGCGGAACTGAAAGACGTTCCTCACCACTTTCTCCACGAGCTGAAAGGGCTGCTGGATGTGTGGCTTAGCCAGAGGAGTGAAGTGTACCACCCCCACGTCCACCTACACACACACACACACACACACGAATGAGGAGAACACAATCAGAGTGTAGCATGACTCCCACATACACACACAGGGAGGGGGACAGAGGGAGGGAGGGATGATGGACAGATAGCTGGAGGACAGGGTGAGTGGTAGAAAAGGAAAGCAGTGACGCAGCAGTTGCCACAGTAACACCTGTTTGAAGCGGCCGTGAAAACAAAAGAATGAGTGCTGAGTGTCTGATCAAAAAAAAAACACGTCAAAACACATGAAGGAGAGAAACAGAGCTGATTTTACCCTCCAACACACCAGAGATGAGAACGTTCCGGACTGATAACATGCTGGGATTGGGGAGGGGGAGAACCAACATTTGGCTTTGACTCCTCTCACTCCCACTCTCTCCTCCTCCTTTCTCTCTCTCTCTCTCTC
>JAOTRN010000002.1:2749076-2779576 GCA_028566695.1 Bagroides melapterus
AGTCTAATTCCAATGTCTATTCTGGAGTCTAATCCCAGTGTGTAACCATGAGTCTAATCCCAATATGTAATCCCAATGTGTAATCCCAAATTTAATTCCAATGTATAATCCCAATGTGTAATCCCAAATTTAATTCCAATGTATAATCCCGAGTCAAATTCCAATGTGTAATCCTTAGTTTTAATCCCAAATCTAATCCCAATGTGTAATCCTGAGTCTAATCCCAATGTATAATTCCAAGTCTAATCCCAATGTGTAATCCTGAGTCTTATCCTGTGTCTAATCCTGAGTCTAAGCCAGAGTAACGATGGTAACGTTCAGGTATCAGAGTAAGTACATTAATATAAATCTGATCTACAGTCAGAGCTGCTGTTAGAGAGAATTCATCACCACCTGAACACCAATCAGACTCCAGAACTCAGTCCAGAACTCAGCAGTGTCTCAGCAGTAAATCAGGAGCTCGTGTTCTGAATGTCTTATTAATCAGGAGATTTCTCCTCGTTTTCGTGCCGTGTCCCATGTGAGACAGAGCCTGATGGAGATCTGATCACTTCTGGATAATATCTGGGGTGAAGACGGATTGTTTATCAGACAAAACTTAATGCTCGGCTACTTTCTCTTATTTGGCGTAATGGGTTCCATCGTCCCGCCTGACATTTAAACACACGAGCTGCTGCCACCGGAAAGCAGGAAATCATTCATAATGCAACGCAACACTGCGCTTAGAAACCGTTATTCTGGAGTCAAATAAAAAATGTGCCATTTGCAATGCACGTGAGGAGTTCATTTGTGAAAACGCTTCGTTATCTACTTATTTATTTACCTCCCTGAAGACTAGAGCAGAGAAAATACCGAGAAAGAAGACGCCATCCTCCATTAGCCATCTACTCATCCTGAGAGCGCTCGGGAAGAAAAAAAACCGAAAATATCAACAAAAACTGCAAAAGGATTGGGAGACTTTGGTAAATAAGAGTCATTCGTTTAGCTGAACGAAGAGAATTCATTCAATCGTTACAGATCTCTAATAGATGCAGTCATTAGGAGCGCCGCTTAATTGGTTTTGTGTCAATGTTTTGGGGTTTAAGCAGCGAGCCAAATGAATTCCTCGCTCTCTCGCTCTCTCTCTCTCTCTGAAAGAACTATCAGATTAATCGCATTGCTGTCAGTTGCTAATAATTGTTAGCATTAGCCTCAGACATATACATGCACAGTGTGAGCAAAATAAAGAGCACATTAGCCTTGAAACGTATACCATCCCTCATGGTCCTACTAGGTTGTGGTTCTGAGAACGTTTTGACGTGTCGATCTGATTTACGAGCACGGAACACGGAACTCGAACAGTCGTTTTCAGAAAAGAAGTCCGCTTGATGAAACCATTAGGAGATATATTTAGGTTTAAAAAGTGGCTTGTGATATGATAAAGTACTCTGGAGCTCATTCTAACATATTAGAAAGCTGAAAGCATCTTAAAGCCGAGAGAAACTTTATATCCAGGCACCTGGTTCAGTTTAAAAACGGGTTTCTCTCTAAAGTGGGGCATGAAAAACTTTTATCTTTTATGCAGCGGCTTTTATTTGTTAATTAGCATCGGCGATATAAAGCTCAGTGGGGAGAGCGCGGCGGGAAAAAAAAAAACGAATAAATTCTCTGTGATTTCCGAGCGCAGCGTTGAGATGAAGCGCGATGGGATGAAACGTCTTGGGTTTAATGTCGGGTCTCAGGGATTAAAACGGTTCAGAGTTTAGGATTACAGATTAGAGTTTAGAGTTTCTCTTCAGGGTTATGGAGACTTTATGGAGATTAGTGGTGCAGAAGGTTTGAGTTGTCCTGGTTTGGCGTTAGATGATTAGATGAGTCTGGGGTGGAGTCATGTGATGAAGTTTAGGATTACAGATTAGAGTAAAGGGTTTGGGTTTAAATTGAGGATTAGAGATTAGTGTTAGCTAGGTGTGAAGTTTAAGGTTCAGAGATAAGAGCTGGGGGCTGAGGTTCTAGTTTACGGTTGATGTTTAACTTTAGGGATTTTAGATGAGATGTTTTAGGGCTTCATGGTGGGTTTTGCCCCATGGGGTTGGAGGTTTAATTCATGCCTCCTCCCTTCCCTCATGGAGAAATTATTTCTAGTGTGTGAGTGTGTAATTTTGCCCTGTGATGTGCTGGTACCCTGTCCGGGGTGACCCCTGTGTTCTGCCTGTGTAGGAAATGTTCTACAGATGGATGTATGTGAAGCTCTAGGACTGGTTCATCTCCTAGGATTCATCTTCAAGTTCTCTGTTATGTATTGAAGTTAGAGTCCCAAACTGGAGCACAATCCAAGAAACACAGAGGAACACAAACACAGGAAATGAGTGGAACAACAGAAGAAGAAGAAGCTGAAAAGTCTGGGTCACAGTATGGCGCCCTCTGGCAGCTGGAAGGTGAAGTGTCTGAGGTAAAAGTGACAAGTTTATTACCTCGAAATGTATAAATTAGAAATCTCTCTTCATCTCTGTGATGATAAACGTGAGGAATTCTCAGCTCCGGAGTTTGGAATGGGAATGGTTCAGAAGTCGCTGTAGAGTTTGATCTGCCTAATGAAGACATTTCTTACTAAAAAGCTGAAGCCAAAACACCAGATTTATGTTCTCGCATCACTGAGCTGAGGAGAATTTTCAGACATTACACAGAGTTCCAGAGATTACAGCGAAACCCCGGCCGCTGCTTGGGCCACGCACGGTTTAACGGTGATCAAGGTGTAACACGAGTCGATCAAATCAGTCTGGTCAGCTGGCAGCGGTTCTTCTCGGCTGGCAGCTTCAGAGGGGCAGATGGAGCTTTTCTTCCATTACGAGCTCCATCATCTCCTCCACTTCGTGTTTCTCCGTCACGTTAGCGCCGCGGCTGCTAGTCTTTTGTGATTCGAACATTTCAAACACATCCAGGTGAATTCAATCGCTTCGTTTCGCCACCCGGAGACGCTCTGCACGCGGACGCGAGAAGAAGAAATTCCAATTAGTTCTTGGTCGCAAATCAATTTGCGGGATTCGCTTCGAAGAGTCATTTAAAACACACGGATTATTTGTGATCCATCATCATTGATTCCCACAGTAATGACCACCGAGGAGACAAAGTCAGGCTATTAACAAGAAACCAGAGATAACAAAGATCACCAGGTTCAGTCCATGTGGAAGTGGAGGAATTTCAAAAACAAAGAAGCAGCAGATCCTCGAGACATCACACGGAAAGAGCTAGTTTAAATAAAACAGCTGGTGAATATAGTTCTCATATTAGCACTCAAGGCTTTGCTAACAGAGATGAATAAGATCAGTGGGCTTCATCAGGCTGTCCATAAAAAACAACAGAAAGTCCAACGCGCTCGTTTTCATTTCTTTTACAGTGTTAAAATATCGGATTTCTCCTCGATCTCGCTGTTTCTGCTGGCAGCTAAGAGAAGAGAGAAACGGAGCGAGAAGGAAATATGAGCGACGTGGACAGACTGTTAAATTCTGAATCGATAAAAAAAAAAAAAAAAAAAAGCAAAGAAAGACGCAGGCGTTAGGAACCGAGTGAGAAACGAATAAATAGAAATAAATATATCCAAACTCCAGAAGAAGAACCTCAGAGTTAAAGGAAGGAGATGATGGAGTGAAGCTTTAAACCTGATGACTGCTAGATTTACATTCAGCAGGTCTGAACATGAGGAACTGATCATTTCAGTAAAAAAAAACAAAAAAACAGAACGTTAATATCGGCACCTTTAGGAAATATGAGCAAAGACGAAGGCTGTGAAAGATTGTGTTTATTGTGTAACGTTTTGATCGCTCGTCACAAAATAAACTCTACTCGTCTTTCTACAGGTTCAGACGTAAATTGGTTTAATTAGACGATTAAAGCGCTGCGAGTTGAACGGAGAGAATCCGGCGCGTGACGATGTGATCCACTTCAAGCGTCTAAATAACTCAAATTACAGAAATTTGACTTTTATTAATAATTAACCTTCCTCTGGATTGAATTAATATCCGACTGCTTATGAAACAAAGCCGCTGATTAGACAGATGCGGATCCGCGGGTCGCAATCACTCGGATAACGGAGCGCTCCGTGAGAGCCATGTGTTTATCTCCGCTCTGTTGATGCCGCGCTTCTCGTTCGGATAAAAACGATCATTAACAATAAAGGTTTAATTGCTTCTCGACTGAGCGAATAACATGTTTGTCTTTTCTGATTAACGTCGTCTCGTTGACTTTGACTTTATACACAAACATTTCAAAGGGTACGAATACGTACGTTACTGATCACATGTAGGAACCGAGGACAGGAAAGTCAGGAAACGTTCCACCTTCCTCCTTTATTTCCTGTCTCTTTTTTCCTTCTCTTCCCCACGTTCAGCTTCTACTTGCTGTTTTCCCACTATTTGTCATTTGCCTGTACATCTATATATTTATCTATCTATCTATCACATCTTCTCTAACCCTGACATCTCCTGATCTTTATCCCGTCTGTATAAACACGAGCGTTTCTTTTTGTTTACTGCTCCTCATAACGCTGCACTTATCAGATTCATTTCCTATTAATCCGTCACACGGCTCCAGACTCGGATTCTGAACAGCAGACGTGAGGGTAAACACTCCAGTCCCTTAGACACACACTGATATTTACCCCTTTAATGTCCTCCATCTTGATTCTGCACTGTGGCCATCTGCTCGAAGTGATTAAATAAAAAGCGGGAGAATGTTGATGAGCGACTCAGGGTCGTTTAGCTTGAAATGGAGATTTTACAGCATTCAGCAGCCAATTAAAACACGGCCATGAGCATCTTCTGAGACATTAAATCATTTTCATGGAGATTTAGTCCCAGGTTTCAGTTATATACCTCACCTCAGCGTGCTTGATTCTGATTGGTCGCCAGGTATCGATTTTATTCTCCAGAACAGTTTGGATCACACACTTACCCAGTTAGAACACAGACCTTTATGGGTTCTGAAATAATAATGAGCAACAATTTGGAGTTTTTAGCCTTAGAAGAAGGGTTCTTTAAGGATTCTTTAATAGTTTATTGTATAATTAAGTATTTTTGGCTTTTAGAAAAAATGTCGGATTCTTTTCCCCTCTGAAAACACTCTGGAGTTCTACAAAGGGCCAAGAAAATCATGGGCAATAAAATTAACACGCTAATTTACACGCTAAAAAAAACTCCAAAATAAAAGTTCTTTGAAGTTTTATTAGCTAATGAACGCTTCTTTCCTTGGAATTCTTAATTAGACCTTTCAAGGAAGAAAGTGGTTAGTAATTAATAAGAGTTTTGTACCACACACCCAGTTAATACACACACACTCGGAGAGAAAATGGTTCTCTGTGTGGCGGGTTATGAGGAAGTGATCCTCTACTTAGGACCTTCAAGAGTTCCCTTAATTAGAAATCTAAAAAACATTAAGGGTTCAAATTTTTGCATTGTTTAAAGAAGTTCAGCAGTTGTGTAGCCTCACGGTAACGCCAGTAATACAATCACGTTTGATTAAATCCGCAGTTATGCTGAAGGACGGTGCTGGGAAGTGGAACCTGCCGTCATTTTCATGCAGTAATGAGGAAAAAATGCCATAAAAAGCAAGGACACGGCACTTAGAGCCTCGTCTGCTCTACATTCAGTGGGTGAAATCCGAGGCCAGGGTTTGGCAGAGATACAGAATTTCTCCGAGAAAGATTCAGGCTCTCGGGGGACCTCCGGAGTGCACAAGACCCAAATTGGAACCAACCCGACATTTTCTAGAGGTCTAAATCCTGTTACGCTCACCTTCTGCTCGGATTTAACTCGGATTTTTGAAGGAGTCCAAACAACATGGCTTGCCTTCACCTTCAGCAGGATCAGCACCACCAGGAACACTAAGTTCGTTAGCAAAAGCCTGATTTTCTCGACAAACGATCGAGAGGAACAAACACGTGGCAGGTTCGTGAAATGTGACGGATTAGAGTTCCCACCTGCTCACCCGAACCTTAGTGGAACTGATTCTTTGGCACAGAGTTAAACAAACCAATCAGATAAACAAACAAACAAACAAACAAACAAAAGCCCTTGTAAAACTCATTCGTTCAGAAATACAGCAACAGGAAAACAAACATTTAGCAAGAAATCCCAATTATTACCTGAGAACAGGGAAGACGATCTGCTGGACAATATCATGAGAACATTGATGAAGATCTGTTCATTAAGAACGTCTTGGACCACCATTTCCATTTAAAACAGCTTTCAGGCAGGAACATCTATCAGAATGTCTTCTAGCTACTTCAGAGAGGTTGGAGCAGGGGAACGGTTTCTCATTATGTTCTTCAGCATTGGCCACATTGGTTTGATGATATTCAGGTCAGGTGATTGAACTGGCCAGGGCAGATGTTAAAGTTTATCCTGGTCCTCCTCAAACCAAGACTGAACTGTTGTGGCTGTGTGTATGGGAGCATCATCGTCATCGTCGTCTTGAAAAATGACATGTTTGGAAACAACTTTCGGATGATAGGATGGACCTGATCACTTAGAACTTCCAAATACTTTCTGGCAGTAACATGACCATGTAGGATAATGATGGACAGCAGAATAGTAAGATATGGCTGCTCAAATCCTCACAGATCCAGTTCCATGTTGTCCGTGTTGTATGTTCTCCACCCATTGTAATGTTCTCTGTGGAATGTTTTTAAGTTCTGCTGTGACGTTTACTGAAGTGGTTCTCTGTTGTTTGGACACAACACTCCTCTCTAGTCTCAAGTTCTGAATGTCACCCAATGTTCTTCTTCTGTGGTGACATCTACCCATGCCTTGTACACGCAGTCATAATCATTAAGCCTGTTGTTCTTGAAACACCACAGATTTGGGCTGTAAAGTTTACAGATGCTCCTGCAAAACGAGCTCCAAACTGGTCTCCCATGAGTGTTCCCATTATTCTGTCCAACCCTTGTATGTTGAAGATTAAATAATTCTACATTTGCTCAGTTTGTGCCTCACAGTTCAGTTCAGCAGCTTGGACACTGAGTGTTTGATTCATTTCCTGTAAGTGAGTCGAGTCACTGAGTCGACTCAGATTCGGATCATCTCGACTTAATTCCTGGAAAATAAAACCCCCGTGCGTTTGCATCCTAGCATGTCTGAGACATCAGTTTCCTTTAGTGTTTATATTAATCCTCACTGAGACAGAGAGAAAGTGGTTTTAGAAATAAAACAGATGTCTAGCGCAGTTTTAACAACTCAAGCGGAACTGACTCGAGCGGAATTAATACGACCAGGTGCCAAAACTTTTAGCCTTCTGTGTATAAATATTCATTAAACGTTCAAACGTTCATTGTCATTACGGCTGTTGGTGAGCGTCTGAGTGAAACAAATATGTTAATGAAATATAATTTCTATTATTTGCAGGTAGCTGAAGCACAGAATGAGGGAAAAAAATATAATAAAATGGAAATAAAATGTAATAACTGTTATTTTGCATATGCAGAGTGATCATTTAATAGGGAGGAAATAATAGAAAATAGAATATAATTGTTAATGGCTTTCTTTGTGTCGTACACAGGAAGTCACACGCTGCCAGAGGAACTGAGCGGAAATCTCCAGAGCGTTGTGTTAAGAATGATTAGCGTCAGTACGGTAGCGGTGCTTCGTGGCCTCCTGCCCCAGTCAGTGATCACTGCTCTATTAGAGACGCATTAGCATAGCGATGTTGCACGCGCATGCTAGGAAATAACAAGTGTACACAAGCGCAGTGGGTTTCCACATCTGATAAACTCTGAGCGCATTAACGCACAAACATCACAAACAACTCCATTAACTACAGACATTACTGTGTGAGACGCTAGCGTGAGCGCTATGCTAATGCTAAGTGTGTTTACTTTGTGTGTTAATTGAGTGATGGTGCAGAAGACTGCATTTGCATCCGTGCCGGGTTTTTTTTTTTTTTCAGGTCATCGATCAGCTGGTTAACTGCAAAATAATCCCATCTAGCTAGGCTAATGCTAGCTGAGACACATTAGCTTTTATGTGTTTCTCTTCATGCTAGCAGGGTTTACTTAAAGTTTTGCAATTAATTAGTAGACAGAAGAGAAATACAGTGGATTTCATTGTATGCTGCTTGATTTAATCACAATTGAATGATTTAAAGGCTTTGGAGAAATGAATTTCGTTTCCCTGCATCATAACAGTTTGTCCGCTTTGTCTTCCGGGACGTCGACAGATTCAAACTTAATCAGAACAAACAAATTTAGCCCAGAATCACCGAGTGTTATGTGGAGTGGCGTTGGGATTTTGCTGCAGTTTTGTTTGTGTTAATTAAATGCATGTCACTGTTTCTTAAAATTAAAGACAAAAGAGAAATGAGCTGGACGAGCTTTTTCTCTGCAGGGGATTAGACTTAACAAGTAAATAAACAAGTCGAAGAACATCGACATGCTGCTGCACTCGGCTTCTTGTCCTCTGACAGATTTAACAGTCAGCAGGGGGAAATGAAGATGTTAATACTGAGGTGTACAGAACGTCTACAGAACGTGTAGAAAATGTCAACAGGACATCTACAGAAGTCTACAGAATGTATATAAAATGATTAAAGAACGTTTAGAGAACGTCTATAGAACGTATACAAAATGACTAAAGAACGTCTACAGAATACAGAACGTCTACAGACTAAAGAACGTCTACGGAAAGTATACAAAATGATTAAAGAAAGTTTAGAGAACGTTTATAGAATGTCTACAGAACGTCTACAGAACATCTACAGGATACAGAATATCTACAGAACATCTACAGAACATCTACAGGATACAGAACATCTACAGAACATCTACAGGATACAGAATGTCTACAGAATGTCTGAACAAACCCTCTTGAGGAACACTGTAAGCACCCAGAGACCTCTGTTTACAGTAACAACGACGTTCCTCGGTTTGTGTCTGCAAAAGCAAACAACTCTATCTGTCTGTTCCGGTGGCTACTCCATTTCATTCCCAGATGTCACCTTTGACCCTTGAACCTCGGTATTGAAAGTGTTTCGGTACTAAAAGTGTCTAATTGTTCGACAGGACGTTACCTGTCGAAGATGAAAGCTCTCGCCTGAGAAACGCCACTCGATTAAAGATGATCAAGCGCAGTAGTGAACCGGGAGACGGGTTCTCGCTGTGGGACTGAAGCAAACTGCTCCACTGACCAAGCAGAGAGACAAGGGACGGAGCAGTCTGTCAGGAGAGACCCAGAGAGACAGGCGTCATTTAACACGCCTCACGCTAATGGTCTCTGTTCGCCTGGAATGACCTGCCAGGCAAATTACCCATGAGTCATTGTGTTTGACAGCAACGACATCATAATGTGTCGTGGTGGTTTGTGTTCTGATTTGTTGATATGCGACGCTGAGGAAAGCACACGCTCGAGGCTATATTCTTACGTAAATAAACCTCTTCAATCAGAACCATGGTGCTGACCAGTTTCACCAGCAGGGTGAGGGGAAACTGGGAGAGGGAAGTGGGCGGGGCTTCAGGATGTGTCAAAGGAATTGAACCAGCTCCTGTCCATCATTCCAGATTCTTCTGTGGTTTAGCTTCACAGCTGTTTTTCAATGTCAGTAAAAGTAGAACCTTCAGGCACAATTTTGCGTGAGAACTCGTAGTAGTGTGCACAGATGTTAACATCTGGAACGTGTGCAACAATGTGTGAAGACCTGCAAGGAAATGAGCACACAGGAAAAACCTGCAACTTCTCTAGGGATCCGTATCATCATCATTAAAGAGCTCAGAGTCATGGATATGTACCTAGACTATGATAAATCCCATTTAAATAAACGTATCTTAAATAAATAAATAAATGCCCCACACCGAGCAGTGGTGTGTTTAAATATCAAAATATTTCAGCTTCTCAAGCGTCTCATCTCCAGTCTTTAATTATGTTCCTTCAGAACATAAAGATCTGTGTTTTGTGTTTCTTCTGGCGGGGTTTCTTCTCACTCCTCAGCTTTAACGGAGAACCGAGCTACAGCTCGTCACTGCTGGAAATTCAGTTTGGAGACATCGGAGCGTTTCACGTGATTAATGGCACGTTCATTCACAAAATCTCAGCAGGTCTGAAAGACTCGAGAGGCTTAAAAAAAACAAAAAAAAACACAGACGGACAGCAGCATCGGGATGATGAAGATCCTTCAGGAGAACTCGGACACGGCTGCAGGACAGGACGCACGTGAGATCAGGAACGAGTCCACGTGTTATTATAGTAACGACATTGGACATTGGAGAGTTTCCACTGAGAGTAAAGGTACAGAGGAAGATGTTGCTCCAGTGCTTTGACAAGTCGTTGACAGGTTTTGTGTTCTTTCTTTTCAGTCATTAAGGTACACCGTAAGCGTTACATAACACGCAGAAATTTCAGATCGTCAGCCTTCACTAGTCAGCTCTCTTCTCTTAATATGCTATTACAGCTGTAAGGGTTTGATGGATGCGACTGACAGGAAGTCCGAGAAAACCGTAAAAGCTGAAATGTTCTGAAATGTTTTTTTTTTTCCCCTGGAAATAGATTTTTTGAACAGCAGAGAGACAGCTCCATCCTGCGATGCTGCTCTGCCTCTGAATGAGTCCGGAAGAATGTTAGCAGGCGTGACTAAAGAGGAAAATCGCATCGGAGCGAATCTCGGGAGGAATAGGACAGGGTGATCGTGCTGGAGAGGCTGAAGGACGCTCAGATCAAGAGATCTCAAGACCTCCAGAAGTGGGGAAAAAAGATCCCTGAGAACCAAATCAAGAACAATATCTGGAATAAATGAATTCTGCTCTGATTTAAAGCTGTGATATCATCTGAACCTGAATAGAGTTAAACATCTGAGTTCTGCTCTACGAGGCTAATGTAGCTAACAAACACTAGAAGTGTATAGCCACCGGTTTAGCCGCCCGGTTTAGCATGCTACGCTAAATACTTACAAAGACTTTTCACACTGTATGATTTATTCTAATAAAATAGTTGTGTGTTTAATCCATATCAGTAACTCATTCATTAATTATTGGAGCTCAGATAGGAAATCTAAAATAGAAATGTTTTCCACAGCTAACTGGATTTTCATGAACAGCATATGTCCAGAGTAACAGCTCCTGCAAATGATGTGTGAATAAATTCCTTCATTTTCCAGCTCAATAAACGATGCCCACATCTTTGAGAGATGAGTATTTATAAAAAAATAAATAAATAAAAAAAAAACAGGAAAAAAAAACCCTTTATTTTTGGCCCACCGGTTTGTTTAAAAGCAATCTCCTCAGTGCTGATGTCTGACGCATCATTTCCTGTAATGATAATAAGAAGAAATTACGTGCGGGTCAAGTTGCAGGAGCTGAGCCGCTTCTATAAGAGTGCATCGTGTAGAAAGACGTGGCTTTTCCGCAGAACGCTCGCGTTACAGAGTGTGTGTGTGCCGTCAACACATTTTTAACTTTTTACAAAATGCCATTTTAGATTGGATTATTGGATAAATTATTTCAAATGCTAATGTGATGCAAATGCAGTTCAGGTTAATGGTTTTGTGTGCCGACGTGTCACGTGGACGCCGTCGGGGAGCGGCGTGCGTTATCGGCTGTTTCTTAGAGAAAAATGAGAGCGCAGGCAGGACGGCACTGGCGACGCTGATGCATTACTGTGATTAATGAGATTCTACAGGAAAATGCTAATAGGAATCAGGATTATAGCAGAATCAGGGCTTTTTTTCTTTTAAACATGTTGCTACTCGGAATCCAGACGTAAATCCGACAAGAAAAAAAGGCATACTGAGGAGATACAGGAGTTTTCTTTTTCTATACCTCCAGCACAGCGAAGTTATGACTTCACTGTCTTCTGTGTTCGTGCGTGACGCAGCTTTCGTCGGCTTCTCCTCCTCCTCCTCCTCCTCCTCCTCCTCCTCCTCATCCAGCCGTCTCTGCGTGAGCGTGATTATTCCCCTCCCTTTCCCTAAATCAACTCCTGACTCTTACTGCAGAGCCGCGACTCGGAGCCATGCTGGAGAGCATCTCTTCACTTTCCATGAAACATGCAACAGTAAATTTTTATTTAGGTGAAGACACGGTGGGCTCGAGGAAGCACCGCGGCTGGAATTCTGCAGGAAATAAACTCTGGCAGTTGAGAATAACGTGTGATAGGTGGCGTGTGCCGCCGCTGTAGTTCGAATAAACCACCAGTCGAATATGATCCGCTCGGCCGTTCAACCTTTCTACTGATGTACGGGCGCCAATACATTTGCACAACAACAAATCAGCTACACGAGAGGCTTTCACACCCATCAGAACATCCCTCCAGCTAATAAGAAGCATCGTAAGCGTTAAACAAGAGTCAGACCTGCGTTAAAGTTCAACAGAAATGAAACTCAGTTTTCTTCATTCTGATTGGTTGATAATCTGCAACCTCACGACATTCTACCTTTCAGACTTATTGTAAAACCTCTTCAGAAAGGAACCTGCATGCTCTGTGCCCACGTACTCTCTCTCTCTCTCTCTCTCTCTCTCTCTTCAATAATCTGTGCATTTGTATATAAAGCGCTGATGGGATTCTCGGTTCTCTGCTGTTTAATACCTACCGCAGGATCTCATTTTAAAGATGATATATTATTCATCGGCCTTCAGTAAGGTGAAGTTTGAGGATTTAAGAGTATAAATTTAAGGAGTCGCTGCTCCTGCAGGAACGAGAACTCCAACAAGTACGTTAATGAATGCAAATCCGCACTGATTACAAGGCGGATGACGGAGAGGAAGGCGGAACACGGGGTCACGGTGATGATGATGTTTTTCACTTGATAAGAGCCAGGACAAACAGATTGGTTATGGACGAGTGGATGTCTTTGTGCTCAGGAAGGCTGCTCTACTCATTTGTGATGAAAGGGATGATGAAGAGGAACAGCACTACTACTCGACTAATCTGCCTTCTCAAGGCTGGTCCACGCCTCCTTCCTCCCCTCTATTGCTCCCAATTCCACTTCACCTGTCAGCAGTAACCTTCAATTTCTCAGCCGTTCAGTTCAGCTCCCATCTGCCTTTAAAAATGGATGAAGTGCCCACGCTCACACGCTCTAACGCTAATCTCCTAGCACTGTCTCAGCCACAGTCCACGCTTTAATTTTAGGAGCTGAGGAAGTGATTTCTTCTGATTATAAACACATATGATCCACCATAATGAGCCAAACGCTGCTGTATACTGTAACGGAAGCAGTGACTAACTTTGATAGAGAGCTAAGGAACGCTAGTACCGGCAAAAATCTCCAAAACAGGAAGTAGATTGGAGTTGTTCTTTTCTTTATGTAGCTGTAATGTAAAGTGTGGGAACATGACAACAATTAGAACCCGACACAGCTCATCAACCTCAGAGCACCATTTCCACTGTGAAGCATGGTAGCATCATGTCGGGGGTGGTAGCATCATATTAAGTGGTGGTATCATCATGTTAAGTGGTGGTATCATCATGTTAAGTGGTGGTATCATCATGTTAAGTGGTGGTAACATTTTGAGAGGTGGTAACATCATGTCTAGTGGTGGTATCATATTGATTGGTGGTATCATCATGTCTACTGGTGGTATCTTCATTTCTAGTGGTGGTATCTTCATGTCTAGTGGTGGTACCTTCATGTCTAGTGGTGGTATCTTCATGTCTAGTGGTGGTATCATGTTGATTGGTAGTATCATCATGTCTAGTGGTGGTATCATCATGTCTAGTGGTGGTATCATCATGTCTAGAGGTGGTATCTTCATGGCTAGTGGTGGTATCATCATGTCTAGTGGTGGTATCATGTTGATTGGTAGTATCATCATGTCTAGTGGTGGTATCATCATGTCTAGAGGTGGTATCTTCATGGCTAGTGGTGGTATCATCATGTGTAGTGGTGGATTTCTTCAGGTCTAGTTGTGGTATCCTCCCTTTGTCCTCTTGCTGGCTTCTCTGATGCAGTCTTTAACTCTGGGTTCTTCGGGTTCTTCCAGGACCAGCTGTATTTAAATTGAGATGATGTGTCTCTAATCATTGACAGGAATTAATTTCGGAGTTTCCGAGCAAACCGGGTGGAGGCCAATACTAATGCGATCACGATTACCTGTGATTAAATCCTGTTTATTTATTCAGGAGATATAATCTTGCTGAAGTTGAGCTCATTTCAGTTCCAGGTTTTAATGTGGAAAAGTTCACAGTTGGGTAAATATTTATACAAGCCACCGAAATGACGCTTTAACTCAGAAATGTCTCAGGTTTAAATAGCGTCCTGCTCTCTGAGGATCACTGAGTAAAGTTTAACGTTAAAGTGACATAGTTTGTGCGGGAATTGTTCTGAGAATGAAATGAACTGACATGTCTCATTATCATCAGCGAGTCATGACCATGATAAACAGATCTGCCATTAAAAGCCCTCTGTGTGTTTAGTGGTCACACGTCTTATCTGTGCTGCTCAGCTGCAGCCTGATCTCCATCACATCTGATAAACCAGTGGATTTAGAGCTCCGCAGCACAAAGCTACTTCTGATAAACCCAAATAATTAAAGCACTTCCCAGCAGCCGATTTAGCCGACACCACGCGATAAACTCTGACCACAGACCTTTTCAAAAATTCTGTTTTCTTCAACCACCGAGACAATTTTTCAAAGCCATCGTGTCTCTACTGTTCCCCGCTGTTGTGAAATTAAAACCTGCTTGATTTCACAGTCTGTCAGGCAGCAACAACACCTCGAGATGATGCTGCAAATGATGCCATGAGAATATCTGCTTTCCAGGTCACTGCTTACCTGCAAGTCACTCAATTAAAGATGGAAAGAAGCAAACAGCGCTGGTGGAAAGTTTTGTAAAATTCCAAACGCAGCTTGGATTTAGAGACGGTAATTATTACGATTTCTACTTGATGTGAGTCATTTCAGCCGTGTAGCCTTTTGGGACATGTTTACATGTTCTGCTGAAAATATATCCAAATGAAAAAAAAAAAAAAAAAAGCTTCTAACAGACTTTTAAAGCTGGAGTCTCAAAGAGCCCTCCGTGGTTTTTAACCATTAGCACTTCTTTTCAGCAGAAAAAAAAAAGTGAGCTTGGGATACTGTCTGTGTGGAGTTGCACATCTTCTTCATCTCTATATTTGGTTCCTTACGGTCTTCTAGTCACCTCAGAAAAATACAGACAGACTGATTGGCTATGCTAATTTATCCCAATTTATCCAAATCTTCCACATTATCCATTAAGTCCAGGGTTCTATCCAGGGTGTGTTCCCATGCAGTTTTCCAGGGAGAGACTCCAGATGCATCTCAACCTTCACTAGGATACAAAAGTCAGTGCAAGGCTTCTTATCTTTATACATATTTGAACGTTGTTACATGGTAAAACATCTGGTAAGTGATGTTCCCTTTAAAAGTAAACTAGCTAAGAGTCTGAAGAAGAAAGGATGCTAGTCAGCCATATAGCAATCCTAGCATTAGGCCATCATGACAGCTGTCAACAGAAACTTCCTGCTGTGACACTGCTCACTTCCTGTTTTTTTATTTACATTTACGTGGGTTGTCAGGTCTAACCCTGTGTTCACGCCAGCATGTGACAAAGCGACAGGTAACCTTTAGTGTAGAATCTGTTCTAGAAAGCAGCAAGTGACACAGAGACAGAGTGACATTTCAGCTGATGTGTTCCAGACGTGATGCAAATTAGGTCTCACGTGAAAGAGCAACAACTCCAAATCGGCCCCATCTGATCCTTTAGTTCATTAAAACTCTGATTTCTCAAGTGTTATACAGATCTCATACTGTAGTCATCTTCATCTGGTCCTAATTCTCTTCTGACTGAACTTCAGAATGAATCTCACTGATGCTTCATACATCACTTACCACTTCAGTCATCAAAATCATGCTCAGTCCTCCCAGCAGCTCCTACTGTATAAGATAAACTCAGTGTTATGAGGCCCAAATAACACAATCTTATGTTCTGCGTGTTTTCCACAACTTTAAGTTTTATTCGGGTAGAAATTTGGTGACTTGGACTAAAAATATTGTTGGCTGCCGGTGCTCCCTGGAGGAAAATCTTGCCTTGGGCTTCCTACAGTCTAAAGCCAGGCCTGTGTGGTCCCCTAGTGTTTACCTTCATCCCTACGTTCTAGCCATAGGTACCAGTTTCTAGCCCTAGAGCTGTATTTCAACAGGTCTTTTTTGTTGACGTGGTTCTTCACACACCTGTACCAATAACATTTGACTCATCCCTCGTTGTCTTTTTTCTTCTCTCACACAATCTTCATCTTTCAATCACATCTTTCTGCTGGAATTCCATCATGGATCTCAGAAACTGGACTCCAGCAAGGAGCTGCTGGAAATCCCTTGAGATGCATCTCTACATGAAGATCTTGTGGTCTGCTTCCCTGGAGAACTAACCTTCAAACACAACCTTCTGGACTACCATCTGTCTTCCGATCTGTCTTGCTAGCCTGACTTGGTCATGAATGTTTCAGGAAAAGATCTGCAATTTAATACTCTGAGCCTTGCCTATGATGCCAAATCCGAGCCCCACACCTACCAGAAGGTATTCAACAAATCTCATCTGGTTTCTCCCTTTCAAACTCCAACATAACGGAACTTCATGGAGGACCTACAGCAAGACTCTTCTCAAGTGGTGGAATGAACTGAACGTCCTCAGGCGGTGTATCAGAGCAACACTGCTTCAAACCCGCTCTTACCTCTTAACCAAATCAACGCCTAATAAAACAAACTCATGTGTGTTTCTGTCTCCAAAGTCTGAATCACCTTCTCAGATGTTCAGAACGTCTCTGTGTGCTGTAGCGTTACAGTTTCCCTTCATGACAACACTCCTGTACACAAAGCTCCTGACCTTCATGAAGACATGGTGTGGAGGTGAAGGTTGGAGTGAAGAACTCGAGCGTCCTGCACCGAGCCCTGACTCCGACTCAACCACACTGGATGAACTGAAACTGGGAGTCTCCTCAACATCCCAACATCAGAGTCTGATCTCACTGAAGCTCTGAATGATCACTAATCCACATAGACAACATCTAGTGAGTGGAAAACCTTCACAGAAGAGAAGAGTGGAGCTGAATATACCAGCGTAGAGGAATCTGGAAGGAGCCATGCTTGACGCTGCCTGTAGAACGGTATACATTTAGGGGTTTAAAACCGATAATGTACCTAATAGCGTTGTTAAGAAGAGAGTATAATAAATACAGAGGATTTATGGCGTAGTGTCTACAGCTACACGAGAAAAAAAAAGAAAAAGTTCATGACCAAGTGAAAAACTTTGATTTCCCATTAGACTGAGAATTTATTACTTTTTATTTAAAGCAGCAAGACACCGAGGATGTGATTTACTAAAGGTGTAAACTTGATAATGCCAACATAAAATCTTTCATATGAGCAAAAAAAAAAAGATTATCATTATTCTTTATTATTACTAAACTTTCTTCATCTTTTATGTATGAGCTCCCACCAGGACGCATCCAAACACCATCAGGATGGTCATTAATAAAGAAAAACTGGCATCCAAACCTTTAAAAAAAAAAAAAAACACCATGGGATTGTCACAGTTTTAGAGAAACATGACCTTCTCCTCCACTGCATCACCACTGGGCTTTTTTTTTCCATGTATGTTATATTAAACGCCTCCAGGAGTCTGCTAAATGCCATCATATCTTCATGTGCTGCAGGTGTAGAAACATCCTCGGAGGTTAACTCAAACTCGGAACAGTTGGGAACGGTGCGTGTTCGCCCTGGAGAAATGTAAACTAAATTTAAATTGCAATAAGTCGTGACTGATACGCGGTGACGACGAGCGGAACTTCTTTACCGCCGGAGAGGGAACGCTGGAGAACGTTCCCCGACTCTCTCTTAGAAGTGGACAGGTGGTAGTGTGGAAGAGTCAGGGTGTTGTGTCTCACATGTCATACGTCCGATTTATTTACAGGAAAATATTTTAAGTGTCGTCATTCAAGAGAAAGAAATCTCTCCCTCGTTATTTACTCGTAAACACGTTTCCCCCACGATACGGCAGGGATAAAGAGGGTTGGATTTTATCACCTGCTCGTTCTTTCTCTTCTTTTTCCCCAGCTGTGATGTCGCTCAGGGGAACGAGGTTCCCATATCACCTGTTAAATTGATTTTTATCTCGTAAGGGTTTGTCCAAGAGATGAGCTTTTTCATGGTACATAAACTCAGAAGCCTTACAGGTGGAAAACACAGATGTATTCTCTCCATTCTGTCTGACTTCTTCAGACTGTGCTTCTTCTTCTCCAAGCCTCTGGACTTCAAAACCGCCTCATCTATTAAACGCGTCGGTTTCATCCCAACATCCCAGCGTACCGACGTAGAGAAGCGACTGTGACGTGTTAACGAGGTAAAGTTTGCTCGTTCTACACCATTAGAAGTTCAGGATTCGTTGATAAATGCTTCGTGGTTCACTTGATTCATGATTCGTTTGATTTTTTTTTGTTTTTTTTGATATTCCCAGCTCTCAACACTACGTTACAGTCACAAAACAGGACCTGAAAGTGTTCTACTCATTTCGATGTTCTTATGTTTCATCATCACTACTGCAGCGAGCGTTAAACCTTACGCTTTTCAGACTTTTTTTCCGCTCCAGGATACGGATCGTGTTAAC
This sequence comes from Bagroides melapterus, assembly GCA_028566695.1. Taxonomy (NCBI): domain Eukaryota; kingdom Metazoa; phylum Chordata; class Actinopteri; order Siluriformes; family Bagridae; genus Bagroides; species Bagroides melapterus. The sequence goes on from JAOTRN010000002.1 coordinate 2,767,652, forward strand.
GTGACTATAAATACCTCCGGCTCTCAGCAGGACCTGCCGATCCACACGGCGTCTTCCTGAGCGAATCGAGTGCAGCGTCGGTATTTTGGAATTTTAAACGGTGGGTTAATGCTTTTTGTCAGGAGTGGGAACGCTGCGTTTCCGCTCTGCTGAAGCAGCAGAACTCCCTGCAGTTTGCCTTTTCATGGAAACTTTGACTCACAGTGAGGACACAAGCAGAACGTTCCCTGCTATTATTAAACATGACACAGCAAAAATGTCCAGGTGAAATTTTCTCCCTCGTCTCCCTGAGCAAACTCTTTTAAACTCTTGTTATAGAGAAACACAAGACATTTCTGTCATAGTCAGACCTGCCTCACGGATTACCATCTTCTGTGGACCGTTTCTGGATTAAACGATGGTCTCGTGTTCAGACCGAGCCGCAGTCGTAGCCGTAACGTCCTGGACTCCTGCGTCGGCGTCATCACTCTGTTAGACTTCAACGGCACTCCGGGGAATCGCAGCTAATTTCTAATGGCATAGATTTCCTGTCCAAGTGCACATCCTCCCTAATGTCCTGCATTACAGCGCTGTAATGAGATTGAGCTCTGTGAAAAGAAGAGCTGAAACCTTCAGGATTAAAGCAGACTTTAGAGGCAGCATCAAAACAATAAAGAAGATTACAAATAAATTAGGAATAAAAAGACGTCGTGTCACGCGGTTAGTGAAAAATAATCACGGAGAGGGAGGAAAAAGTCTGATGATTTTAATCTGGATAGTTTTACTGTAACATCATGAATCCCAATGGTTTATTCTCTTAAACAGCACCAACCTGACCAGGATTAGATACACACACACACACACACACATCACACATCATACTGAAAACTCCTTCACCACATCATACACACACACACACACACACACACATCATACTGAAAACTCCTTCACCACATCATACACACACACGCACACACACATACACACACATCACCCCATACTGAAAACTCCTTCACCACATCATACACACACACACACACACTCACACACTGGTGCCTCCTTCACCACATCATACACACACACAAACACACACACACACACATCACCTCACACTGGAGACTCCTTCACCACATCATACACACACACACAAACACACACACACACACATCACCTCACACTGGAGACTCCTTCACCACATCATACACACACACACTCACACACACACACACACACACACACACATCACCTCACACTGGAGCCTCCTTCACCACATCACACACACACACACACACACACACACACACACTCTCTCTCTCTCTCTCTCTCACACACACACAAATCACCTCACACTGGAGACTCTTTCACCACACACACACACACACACACACACACACACACATCACCTCACACTGGAGACTCCTTCACCACATCACACACACACACACACACACACACTCTCTCTCTCTCTCTCTCTCTCACACACACACACACAAATCACCTCACACTGGAGACTCTTTCACCACACACACACACATACACACACACACACTCACTCTCTCTCTCTCTCTCTCTCTCTCATACACACACACACTCACTCTCTCTCTCTCTCTCTCTCTCTCTCTCACACACAAATCACCTCACACTGGAGACTCTTTCACCACATCACACACACACACACACACACACACATACCCACACACACACACACACACACACACATTACCTCACACTGGAGCTTCCTTCGCCACATCATACACACACACACACACACCAATAATAACAGACATTTTTGAATCAGTTTAATAGATTAAATTAAATTAGAGTAAGCTGTTGCTATAGTAACAATAACATTTCAGAGCAGTCACCTGTTTAGAAGCTTGTTTACTGGCAGCTTTTTGTTGTTATGATAAAATCCCAATCTTTAAATATATGATATAGATTTTTATGTTGTTTACCACTAAAGCAGCAGTAGTACAGTGTCTTTAAAGAGAACGTCTAATAGTAACCTGGGTGATTTTTCCCTCCATCCCCCGACACACACACACTCACACACACACGCGCGCTCATTGACTTTCTGAAGCGTTCGCTCGGCTCTTACGCCGAGCGAGAGTGTGAGCTGCATCGCTGCTGTATTTATCTTATTAAAGTTCGAAAGGTCAGCGTGGATGCAGGCTGCTCAGAAATCACTTGTCATTTGAATTCTTGTGAAATCTTCATCACACCCTTCTCCACCTCCTCCAGCCTGGGATCTCCTCTTCTCTGTAAACACTTCGGTCTCTTTTTTCAGTCCTGATGTGTGTTTTAACTCGAAAAGCCTGAGAGGGTTTAGTTCAAACAGCTATCATAAAAAATATTTCATATGTTCTTTTTTAATATGTGTGGAAGAAGTCTCCAGCATCAGAGCTTTGTAACTTTCGGACATTTTCAGGTTTTTTCCGCCTCTCCGACTCTTGGCAGTGTTTACAGCTGGCATGCAGCTCTGGACAAAATAATTAACAAAGTGCACAGTAAGACTACCAGCACAGCACATCATCTCTGGCTATATTTTTAAACCTTGCTTGTAATATTTGGAGCATGTCACTGTTATTATTTGCAGAACACACACTGCTACCATCTGGCCTTCTTGGAAAGACAGGAAAATTGTGTAGGAGGGCAAATTGCCAATGGGCAACACTGACACATGGGGTGTATATCAATCCTCCTAAAATCCTGCTGCATGTCTGCCCTGTTTTCCGGTTGGTCTTTTCGTTATGAAATATGAAACGCAAATCCATTCCCGACATGGTGACAAGGTGACGTGGTGCTTAATTCTGAGGAGCTCCATCATGACAGGAGATGAAAAATATTTGTCATGTCCTCTGTAGGTGTGTACGTTACGACGGCCAACCGCCATTTTTATTAACGATTAAAGTGGGAGCGTAACGACGAGCGAGCAGCAGCGGTGCGGTGGCCAAGTGACCGAGCATGTAACAATGTCATAGAGCGAGCTCGGAGTCTAATCTGTTTATAATCACATTCACACTTCGTGGTTCTTCGTGCATCTACCGCAGATAATCCTCCTGAGAAGTGCCAGTCAGATCTCAGATGATTACCCATGATGCCTTGCAGTTTGGATGGTAACCCTGGATTCTCTGCAAATCTTCTTTACACACTCATCCCCACTGCACTTGTGTCAAAGTGCTCTTCAGATGCCATGTACCATCTAGACGCTTTGCAAGGGCGTGTTATTAGCTAGAAATGAGCCAAGCACCAACACACACACACACACACACACACACACACACACACACACACACACACAGCAGTCTTAGCCAGACTGGAACTAAATGCTCCATTAACTACTGCAATGCTGTGTGTTGTTTCTCTTCTCTCCTCTACCCTTGAAAAGAACTGAGAGGCGACAAGAAGTAAAGAATAAATCAGTGTATAGTGCTGATGTTACTCCTGTAACCACAGCTGCGTTCAGATATTAAAGAATGACGTGCGCTTCTTTTTTTATTATCTGTTTATTGCTACATTTAATGTTGTGGAACATCTGTGAAATATCGTTGTTTTGGTTCTCAGGTTCTCTTTAGTTGGAGTCAGACTGAGAGAAAATAAAACATAAAGCTGGAAGAGAGGATTTCTTAAGAAAACAAAGGTAGGAAAACGAACAGTCAAAGAAAAGGACAAAAAGAAGGAGAGAAAAAAAATGAGACAAGGATAGAATCAAGGCAAAAAATCAGGGAAAGAAATAAACGGATACTATGAGCATTTTAAATCTAGTGAGCCAGCCAGGAAGATCACAAACATGATCATTTAAAATGGGAGATTAAAAAAAAAATGAATAAGGATAAAGAAAATAGAGCGTGTAAAATAGATGACCTAAATAGATGAATTAATCAATAGTTATTTTAAGTGACGACATGTCCCCTGCTGATGATGGTATCCGGGGGGCACTCGTTAACGGTGCAGAACTTTAAATCAGCCTCTACATCTGCACGAGTCAGGAATGACGCCAAGCTTCTGAATTATTAACCATCAAACACCACCATTAATGAATAAGTGATGAAGTCTTTAAAGTATTGCACTTTCAGATATACGAGGGTCATGTTGAACACTGAAGCCTTGAGCCTGCTGGATAATAAGAAATAATGAGATCAGCACATCACACACACACACACACACACAAACACACACACACACACAACACAACACTACGATAAACCTACAAATTCTGAGCCGGCTAGGAGCTTCAAAAATCATATTTAAAAACTTGCTGTCAGACAGGCTCTTAAAATACAGTGATAATCAGACAATTAGTAATCCAGCCAGGATCTGCAAAAGATTTTTATCATTGTTAATTTGAGCTAATCAAAAATTACAAAACTAGCCTGAAAATCTATGAAATGGCAAGGCAGGGATGAGAATTAAAAAGACTTGTATCATACAAAAATTGAGCCAGTGAAGATCTGAAAATACAATAATCTAACAATTGGTGAGCCAGCCAGGAGCTCCAAATGTTTATGATATAGCAATCTGGCAAGACAGGCTCTACAAAAGACTATGATGATCTAGCATTTTATCTAAAGACTATATTATCATACAGCAAGGAGTGGCTTAAGAGGACTCAAACCAGGAATCATCAGCTTTCGAAAAGAAAATCTAAGACGCAGTTTCCTCCTACAGTTGCAAGAACAAAGAAATACTGAACCCAGCTATATTTTCTTGCCATCATGTTAGCTATGTAGCAATGGTGGAATACGTGACAGTATCGCCATGGTGATATAGCATACTGCCCTCTGTAGCATAGTGCCAGCATTTACCTCACTTTTATAATAAGACACATAATGATTTTTTTCCCTCAAACCCTTACACTATTCTAAATTCAAGCTTTGCAGAAAATAATCACATTCACATTAACCCTGTTAACAAGCAAACAACAAGAGAATAAACACTGCAAACATCGATAACTGCACACTGATAATTCACTAATATCACAATTCACTTATCCTGGATTAATGGAATGTGAGTAATTAACTGAAGTGGAAGAGCCGGCATTTTTGTCCTGTTAGAGTAGCAAATAATGTGGTAATGTTCCAGATTTAGCAGCTTAATATCTGCTGTGGCTCTCAGACCAGGGTGTAAAAATAAACGGCACTTTTTTCCCCCAAGAGCAGAAAGATTTGTTTGGATTCTCAGCCCAGAATCTAATTACAGTTTTCAGCTAAAATATAGCAAAACATAATTTTATTTTATTTCAAAGCTTTATATAACCTTTTGTGAGTTTTTCTTCGCTCTAAATGAAACAATGAGACAAGCTGCGATGAGTCATGCGGCTAGAGTTTGGGTTTGTTCGTGTAGAACTGATACACTAATTAGTTAGCTGGACTCTTTCACATGCTAGTACTGTAGCTTTTCCATCATGGTGAAGCTCACACAAATATGAAGCTCAGCCAAATTATTAGTGAATAATGTGGTTCATTAGCGAGGGCTGAGGCGACTGAGGTGACACTGTTCTATGATGCCAAATGCACTGTCCTGGCAAAGATACGGAAAGTGTTTGCCAAAAAACAAAAAAGCTAGCAAGAGTCTGAGTGAGACTGTGTGCTTTCTATCCACATGCATCCACAATATATCAGAAGTTTTAAACTTGTGTGTGAGGAACAAAAAAGATCCACATCCAAAAGGAAGAGATAAAGATTGATAGATAAAGGGTAGTTTTTTTTAACGTACTGTTGTGTTCCACAAATACAATACAGATATAAATAAAAGAGAAACATTGACACAAAGAGATAAACACATACACATACAAAATGACAAAAATACTACAGTTTCATCTCATGTACCTAATAAAAACAGACCCACTGGAAAGAGAATGGAGAAATTGTTCACATTTCCAAAACATTTGAATAAATGAAAAGAGAAATATGTCTAATATGAACAACTCATTGATATTTAATGTGATAATCTAACAATTGGCGAGCCAGACAGGAGCTGCAGAAACACTACTGTGGTATTTGGCGAGCCAGCCAGGAGCTAAACACTAGTACCACTGCAAAACATAAGATATAAATTTACACAATAAACTCATATCAATCTGTACAACAGCATGAATCTGTACTTACATAAAGGGAAGTGTTTCTTAGCAACCATCTGTCTAATTGACACTACACATGTCTATCCATCTGCCACTGGGACATCAAATAAAAAAAAAAAAAAAAGAAACACAAACTTTCAAATGTATGGAACCAGCTGGATGAGATAAGCTAAATGTTTCACCTCAGAACACATCCAGCGTCACTTAGCCTTCAAAATAATGACGGATGTGCGATTCGTTTCTTTTTCAGACGTTTTGGTGAATCAATATAGTGCAACGTTTTCATATCTCGCTTTTATTGATTTCACCGATGTCAAGTCTGAAAATATGTCTGCAATATTTTGAGCATTTTTTAAATTTATGCCTGTAATTCAAGATTTGCATTAAAAAGCTAGCTAGGAAGCCTATGTACGCTGCCACGTTCAGTCCTGTGTGAAATCTTTTGTTTACTCTGTTCAGGACCGAGGGTAAGAGTCACCTCTACATTTAACATTCACTCGAAGTGAGACTATCTAAGTGGATGAATAAACCATAAAGCTGTGTGCTCGGTGAAATAATGACTTAATCTGCCATATTTACTTGAGTGTTTTTTTAATCCTTATCCAGAAGTCACCTTCATCCTCAGCTCCTCAGTTCACTTTCTCCAAATCAGTCCCACAGGGAAGATTTCCTTTTGCCTTCCAGGTTTTTGTAAAGCACCTCAGATACATGCTTGTTTTCTCACATTCTGCTAATGCACTTCTGCTAGGCCAAGACATACAAATGGCTTTATTTCAAACCGACCACTGAGGCAGATTTAAAGGTGTTATGCATCTCAGGGTTGTGTTTTCATGGCCCAGCCTCCAGATCTGGATAGAGATCAAAATGAGAGAACATAAAGCCCATCTGTCCAGCTAACGGAAAGGCTCATGGGAGGAAAAAAAAAAAAAAACAGCGATGTTCGGCTCTTCATTTTTTTTTCACAGATTTCAGTTAGATAGGTCCGTGACATTTTGTGCCTCATACTAATGGAAGAAAAGAAATAAAACTCTTTTAATTCAGTCCACAGGAGACGAGCACACATCCTCCAACATGCTCGCGCTTCCTGTGCGTTGTGTTCGTTAATTTCCCTATGCAGCAGTTGAGACGACGTCCCCCACAGCCATGCAATCACCACGATACATTTGCAGGAGTTGTTGCTTTAATTTTGTTGCTGTTTCCCCCCCGTAGATACATTTATCTAGCCACAGTTTACCTCGATTAAACAAGCAACGCCTCCAGACATTAGTGTTCTCCATCAGGAGGGAATTTATGGGGAATTACGTGTCATGTTACCCTCCTTATTTTAAAAGAACATTAGGTTATAAGTAAGGTTCATTTCAACCCTAACGGCTCTTCTGGGGGTCCGCACCACGTGGAGGAGGATTCTGCTAGCGTTATGCAGTGCTAAAGTGGGACAAAAGGGTAACCATAAGAAGTCAACGTATAAAAGTGTTCATGAGCCTGAGGGCTTGACATCCGTTGACGTTATATTGTCCTCTACACGGTCACCTACACGGGTTAAGTCGGTAATTAACACATTATCATGTGCTACCATCATTTTATCCTCACCTTTTTGACAAAACATGACTGTGTGTACACAGGAAGCATTTTATTTCTCTTACAGCACAGATAAGAAGAGTTATTTATTTATTTATTTATTAATGAATAAATTCTTGTTGTTAGCAGCTATAAACAGTCCTTTTCTCAGCAATGATTTTTTTTTTTTTAATTCCTGAAGATGTTGGGAAACTTAACGCTCCTGTTTTGAGCGCTGACCCTGGAGCCTCATTCCGTGTCAAATAAACGTCTGTTCATCACGTCAGTGGTTACACTCTTTTGTTCATCCGTTTGTGTGGACTGTCAGCTGTTACTACAAACACGCATGGTATGCTAACGTATTAGAAGAAACGCCGTCATTAAGTCATTACTGTAGCAGAGAGAGGAAGCTTTCTTTTCCCAGCAGATGTTCCTTAACGACATTTATTCTCCAAACGCTGAACTCCTGAGCAAAAATAACTGTGATTTAATATCATTTGTAATCGTATTATTGTGCAAAGTGCAACGCAGGTCCCAAAGTCAAACTGAAAGCAGCTATGCTAACAGCTGGTTCAATTAGATGTTGTGTGTGTTCTTTAGCCGAGAGCGACTCATGGCCACTGAGTCATAAAGGTATTAATAAGATACTAAATAAGATGTGATCGCTGCAGGAGATAAACACTGCACAACGTAGATAGAGTTGTCAGAGGGTCAGGGGGTGGATATTGATCACACTCAAGGGTCAGTTAAATTAACCAGGTCCAAAAGCAGTCACCCATGTCAAACACGTGTGCAATATTTCCACTGAGGCTCAGCTGTAAGCGCTGATCCATGTCACACTCGAGATATGGATGAGTTCTGGCAGCCGGATCCATTCCACACCGGCAGGAGGTCCGGATGAAAGCAGCGAGCGCGGCCCCAGCACAGGGCCATCCCTCATTTTGCCGTGCGGGATGAGTTGCTGGTCAGCGTGACGCACAATCTGGAACGCTAATCATCATTATCGAAGCCTGTTTCTTCTGCTGCTGATGTTGTGAATGAATTGTCAAGAGGATTTAGCCTGCAGGAAAAAGAAAAAAAAAACAAACAAGGAAAAAAAAAAAAAAAGAAACTAGTAATCATTTATTGATCAACTGCAACAAATTGTTCCTCGGTCAGAATAAACAGGCGTCGTCGATCCATAAAACAAATGGAGCGGCAAACACGAGACCGAGGTCTCTCGATTTGTTCCCATGTAAATGGTGTTGGAGGAGTGCAGTCTCTTTAACATAAATTACAGCTGAAGATCGATCGTCTTTATGTCATTAAGCTGCCAGCAGCGCTTTGCTTCAGAAGACTAAAGAAAAAAAGAGCTCTTGTGCTTAATTGGAGCATGACCAAGCCGTCTGGGTTTGAGCAGCTCGCGGAGACAAACAGCCGTACGCTTCATTACGTTCCGAGCAAATAGACCTGCTTTCGCTTTCTTCGGAAAAAAAAATAAAAAAATCCAGGACTCTGAAATCTCTCCTGTTTGTGTTTGTGTTTCTGAAGAAGGGACAGCGTGAAGCAAACGTGTGCCACTTACAGATCGTTGTCTGAGAATTTTTGTGGGTTTTTTTTTTTTTTTTCTGACACTCCTTCCTTTTCAAGCAGGATGAGGTCGTCATGGTAACAAGGTGTTGCCACGGAGGCTGATGTTTGCAGTAAAAGAAATAGGAAGTGTCTTTGGTGAGGAAGCTTTAGCCAAGGTGCATCGGCCTGATGATGATTCCCTGATGGCTTAAAAGCACCGGTGGGCAACGACAAACCACGCTACGCTGAACACACTCCACATCTCCAGTCATGTGTGTGTGTATGTGTGTGTGTGTGAGATGTCCTCCAAAACCTCAGGCACAAACACTGCTTGTATCCACTAAAAATCGAATGTTTTCTGCATTAATTCTGACCCATTTTTTAAAACAATATTTTACCCAAATTTCGCCCTGATATCATTTATAATCAATCACGTGAGACACGTTTGGTGTCGTGGATTTAGCTTTTCTTAAACCCCAATGGAAATTTGCTCCATTTCCCTCAGATATAAGATGATAACCTGTGGCAAAAACGTTGTGGTACATTCATATTAGCCACCGAGTCTCTTGTCTCAGCTGGAGTTTATGTCTCGTCTCATCTCGTCTCGTCTCGTGAGAGTCGAGATCTGGCTGTATTATTAACACTAATTCAGTCTCTCTCTATTCAGTTCTATTCTATAATGAGTGATATATATGATTTATAACTTTTTCTTCTATTTTGTATGCACCACAATGTAAAGGTGTCTTTATGAGCAGCCGTCTGTGGGTTTTGTCCCATTACTGTGAGTGTAGGGTACGAAGTGAACAGGATAAATATATACACACACACACTGCATATCACTGTCAAGTCTCCAAACAAGCAGATTTCTACAGCAACGCCGAGATCCTCGCCTCTGATTTGTGTTCCGCCTCACAAGAGCCAGTTTTGCCACTTCACTTACTGACACACTTCATTTCAGTTTCCTTGGAAACAGTTCAGACTGGAATAAGAAGTCACAGAAGAGTGCCGGAAATTTCATCGGATGTGCTTGCGATAATCCAAAAATATGTCGGTAATAAGAGCTGATAAGTTTTTCTGATCTTATTATCGAAAGAACCCCAAACAAATCTGCTAATAACACGAAGCGCAGTGGAGCCGCCAGCGATGTCGGGATAATGCAGAAGATCGGCCGTGTGAAGAAGAACGACAGTCGGTCAGAGAGAGAGAGCTTCCGTCTTTACGACGAAATTTGGCGGATGATGTAACTGTGTGCTGAATTATTTAAATAAGCGCTCCGTTGAACCCACGGCCGAATAAAGGAGGCGTGGTCTGTAGACTCATTCATTTAAAATGGGCGTGGACAGAATATCTGCTAATCTCCGTAGGGAAAGAGAATCCTTAGTCCTCATCAGTTATAATAAAGAAGGCGTGATTGTTTACACGTCAGTCTCGGGGCAGAAGGCGTGGCCTTCATGTCAGTCAGAAATATTAAATACTAAACTAGAAATGTTCAATCCAAACGTTACTCAAAAAAGTAAGTAAGATGTCATGAAGAACATCAAGCTACTCGAAATGTACTGAAAAGTCAAATGGTACCACTTGAAGTGTGTAACTCTAAACATACGTCAAATCACACGACCTGAACTGATGTCACGTATCTCACACTCGTACAACATTCACACAGCTCACTCACACTGCTGTATGACTTCATTCACCAGAGGAACATCTCGTCATCATGAGCTAACACCAAACATCTGCCTCCTTTGCTCAGGTCTTATGTGTTAGACGGTGTGTTTTATTTCCTGTTGTAAATTGCTCAGTTTGTTTTTCGAGCTCTGAGATAATAAGAGTTTTGATTTTCCTGAAAAATAAACGTCCCACGGTGTGTGTGTGTGTGTGTGTGTGTGTGTGTGGACTCTAACGGATGTCACAGCCCTGACGGGTTTGAGTAAATCGATGACCAGACCGCTATCTGAATGAAAAGCCACACTGATTCAATTCCCTGTGGTGGTGTGACGCTCACGTGATTTTCACCCTCTTCACTTCTCATTAGCCTCTGACTCTCCATTAAAGACGTTCTTTCAGCTCTGAAATATCTCCATCGTACCTGCGTCTTCTCCATAATAACACACTGCAGCAGATTGATGTGAGGCATTAAGGCAGTGTGTGTGTGTGTGTGTGTGTGTGTGTGTGTCGGTGCAGCGCACTCAGAGAAGAGTGACGGCTGTGAGAGGTGATTTGTGCTGCATCTGGTGGACATTGTGTTCATTACCAAGTTAAAAAATCAGTCATTAGTTCATGTTGAAATAATTCATGCTCTTATATTTTATTAAAGAAACTCTGTGTCTGTTAATCCTCATGAAGGAGGCGTGGCCTCTTTGTCTGTTAATCCTCATGAAGGAGGCGTGGCCTCTTTGTCTGTTAATCCTCATGAAGGAGGCGTGGCCTCTGTGTCTGTTAATCCTCATGAAGGCGGAATGGCCTCTGTGTCTGTTGATCTTCGTATAGGAGGCGTGGCCTGTGTGTCTGCTGTGAAGAAGGCATAGTCTCTGTGGAGGTGTGGCCTCTGTGTCTTTTGATCCTCATGAAGGAGGTGTGGCCTCTGTGTCTTTTGATCCTCATGAAGGAGGTGTGGCCTCTGTGTCTTTTGATCCTCATGAAGGAGGTGTGGCCTCTGTGTCTGTTGATCCTCATGAAGGAGGCGTGGCCTCTGTGTCTGTTGATCCTCATGAAGGAGGTGTGGCCTCTGTGTCTGTTGATCCTCATGAAGGAGGTGTGGC
>JAOTRN010000002.1:3285562-3301809 GCA_028566695.1 Bagroides melapterus
ACTTTTAGTAACCAAGCGACATGGTGAACGTTACGACAGTTTTGGTGGCGACCTTAAAGGAAGCGCGTTCCCATACCAGGAGTCGAACCCGGGCCGCCTGGGTGAAAACCGAGAGACAGAGAGACGTACATAAGTGCTTTTAAGTCTGTCTTTGAATACATTAACTGAGATTCAGTAGGTTACAAGACTTAAGATACCAAGAGCCAATACCAATTTTCTTCATTTTTTGGGGGGGACACATACAAACAGGGGAGAAAGTGCTAGTTCAAGTGTTTTGTGAAGCGGTGGGTCTTCAACCGTCATTTGCAGACATCCAGTGACTCAGCTGTTTGGACCTCTACAGGAAGTTCATTCCACCACCTGGGTGCAAGAACAGAAAACAGTGTTGTTGTATGCCTACCTCTTACCCTAAGAGATTGTGGGACCAATCGATCAGTGCTGGTAGATCTGAGGGTGCAATGTGCAGCACGAGTAGTGAGGAGGGCTTTGAGGTAAGAAGGAGCTGGTCCATTGTTGGCTTTGGAGGCAAGCACCTGTGTTTTGAATTTGATACATGAAGCTACTGCGAGCCAGTGGAGGGAACGCAGCAGTGAGGTGGCGTTCTAAAACTTAGGCAAGAAAACAAGTTGTGCATTAACAGTTCTCAAATGATTTAAATTGGTTTAAATTTTTATGTCCATTGTATGACAGGAGCAGCAAGCCATTTGGGACTTGTCCTACCCTTTGGACAATCATTATTACAATTTAAAGTCATATATTGATCAAATCCTTGCTTTGCTCATTATGGAGAAGAGAGCATTTATATTAGCCAGAGGTCCCTTAACAAAATGTTCTTTTTTAAAATTATTATTTTTACTTAAACAAGGCCCCACTATTTAATTTACAATGCATCAATTTAAGTTTGCTGTATTAATTTCATTCAGTTGATTTTTCTATATTCATGAATAAAAAAGGCCTGGTCTAAGCACTGCCCAGGAGCAATGCTAAGACAGCCACCATGTGAACAGAATGAGAACATTTATTTACATTCCTTGTTCCATCACTAACTCCTTTGAATACTACCTACTCTTCCTGTTGCCTTTAAAAAGTTAAAGTATTAATTTTGCAGTATTGTGATGTAGGGGCTACAATTTGGATGTATTATTTTAATACAAAATTATTCTATGTCATTTTCTTAATTGAGGATTGATAAGTGATATTTGTATGTAATTGCCATGGATACACCTCAAAAGATGAGTTTAGAAGGAAAGTGTTCAAAATATAGTTCTCCCCTCACAAAGTGCACTTCATTGAGGATGCATTAAATCCAACATATAGAACATTTATTTGGAGACAAAGTATAGGAAAAATACACACACAAAAACACAAACAAAAGCAAACACACATTAGGAAAGTGGGTATTGCATTATCATCAGATTGTAAAGTCTGCATCAGTGCAGTAAATAGCTCTTGGGTCAAATATAGATTTCTTTTGCATTGGGAACCATGCGTGTAATTCTGAATTTCTCAAAACAAGTGAGACAGTCCATTTTGATTTTAGACGCCACAGTACATAGCCCATGATGGGGCTGATGTCACTTGAGGTTTAGTCCTGTATAAGTGTTGTATACTGTTTAGCTCTTGAGGTTGCTGGCAGGTAGAGTGGTCTTATCCAAATCATCAAAATAGGAGTGAGTCATAGCCTGACGTGCAGAAATCCTCTTCAGGGGGTCGTAGGTGAGCATTTTCTAAACGAGAGAAACGACAGTTTGTCACTAAGTGTTAAACACTCTGGGTTTAATTTTCCTTATTCGTGCAAATGGAAATCAAAATGAAAAATGGCTCACCCCAAGCAGGTCGATACCATTCTTGTCAAGATTCTTAACCATGCTTCCCAAATTGCCAGACTTCCATTTGGGGAAAGTATTCTTATAGTCGGGTAGTGACTCTACGTCTGGCCACACCTCATTGTTTGGGGTACCAAGAATCCTGAAAACCACATACACACCCAACTGGCAATGTTATATAATTAATATCATTACTGAATGGCAAAACACAGAATATTTAACACAGACAGACTAGGGAAACATCTTTCTCTACAACAAATGGAATCTGACAGTACATTCTAATTGTAAAGAAGTCTTAGAACCATCGCATTTGTTGTCAAATCATGTATTTGTCATGTATGACTAGCGCCAAGGATTAGAGCATTCTCATTTTCTGTGAACATTGTAGAAACAGGATATGATCTCCACCCATCACCAACAAGGGGGACAGTTCAAGCTCCATTCAAAAGTTTTTTTTTTTTATTGGATTATTTATTTGTTTGCTTTTATTTAATTTCAATGTTCTTTCTGCCACCACATACTGCTAATAACAGCACTCTATTCAGGATACATTTGTGTGTCAAACACTAGTGTGTGTACCTGAAGATGCGAAAGAGCTGGTCAATCTCTGAGTCTCCATGGAACAGTGGCTTCTTGGTGGCAAGCTCTGCAAAGATAGTGCCAATACTCCAAACATCTACTGGAGTAGAATAACGAGAAGCTCCCAGTAACACCTCTGGGGCCCTGTACCACAGTGTCACAACCTACACACAAAAGCAGAGACTTTCTGTTCATGTTAACTTTGATTTAAACAATGAGCTATTGAGTTACACAGGTTCACTAGAGAATCTGGATGGTCGTTTACCTCATGTGTGTAGACTCGAACAGGGACCCCAAAAGCACGGGCCAAGCCAAAATCAGCCAGTTTTATCACCCCTTTGTTATCAATTAGCAGGTTCTGTGGCTTCAGATCACGATGTAGAACTCGACGACAGTGACAGAAGAGAATCCCCTCCAGGATCTGATACAGGTAACTCTGCAGAATAAAGAACAAACTGATTAGTTATACAGCTACTTTCCCCACATGTGCAACCCTGTACATATAACAGTACATTCACATTTGCTGTGACAAAGGTGTTTTTTTTTTTTTTGGCTCATGACTATTCAGACAGGCGGAAGCTCTCTCAACCTTATGAAAAATTAGAAAGGTACAATGAGCTTATTTTATGTGGTGTGGTTCTACACTCATGGACAGAATGAAGCTGCACTGAATTCAGCGCAGTGCATAATAAAAGAGACAAACAATGTGGTGCAACTCACTCACGATTACATCAGCACAATGACTGAAAACCTGCATTCAAGTGAGATTTAAATGCACTGGTCGTGGGAAAAATAGTGGACAAACATTCAACAGGACAAGACTACATTTGACATTCAGTTATTTATAAAAACAAACAAACAAACAAACAACACAATAACATTTCAAATTTCTGAAATAAGCTATATAACTCTCACACACATTTGTCATGTTTGCACACTATCTGGAATTAATAGTATCTTCTATACAGATCCAAAATACAGGAAAAGGAGGCACACTATTAGCCAGAGAAGAAACCATGGGAGAAGATTTTTACTTTCAGGTCGGTGCAATGATTCACTTTTCTATGGTAATGCTATTTAAATACCACACATAACCCCCTCCCCACACAAAGACACATCCACCCTCATGCATATCGTTATGGAATACCTTGACAAGCATAGGGTCCATGTACTGGCCTGAGGGAATAGAGTCCAAGTATTTCTTCAGATCCATTGACAGAAACTCAAACACCAAATACAGTTTGGACTCCTGCATCAATACATCCAACAGTCTAAAGAGCAAAAGGAGTGTGAGATCAGACACAAGAGACAAACTGAAAGTTTTACACACAAAGCACTTGTAGAAGAACACTATCTGCATTCATTATTATAAATGAGACCACAGATGCCCAGGACTGGCTGGTGACCTATCACTCCAAGCCAGACTGCCAAGTTTGCTATCAGGACCCCTGGTAATTGATGCCTGTGGAACCATCAGATACATAGGCAAACTTTTCTGTTGCCCAGGAAATGAATATAATTTAAAGGTAGTAATTATTAAAATATCGGATCAAATACACACCGTACAACATTGGGGTGCTGTAACTCTTTGAGCAGTGAGATCTCTCTTACAGCAGTGCTAGGAACGCCCTCCTCCTCACTCTCCAGGCGAATCTTCTTCAGCGCCACCACCTGACCTGTGGACTTGTGCCGGCCCTTATATACCACACCATACGTACCTAAGATAGAACACAAACAAGTCAGTTTTAGCATGCTTTTCTCATGAATTAATTGGCAAATAAATTAAATACATTAAGATTGTGCATCACCAGCAGTTCAAACTTCTGTGGATTTGAAAATCCAGCCTAAATGATTTGCATATTCATTTGGGCACAAAATTCTTGGTTGACTAAAGTTTAAAATCCTTTGATTGTCATGTAGCATTCTTTTCACTACAGATTCCTAAATTAACTGCATTGATAGTACTTAAGGTGAGAAGTTCAGTCGCACTTTAGTTCATTCTCCTATCCAGCTCTTTTGTACATTCTGCTCAAGGAGATCGGCTGCAATAAAGCTTGTCATTTTGGAGATCACTAACTAGCCAAGCCAAATCCCTGCTCAAACTTGGTGCAACAATGTCATAAATTGTAGATACCAAATTGTGTAAGCACATAAATATTTTAAAAAATGTTTTTATTGGGGAAATGTTAATATCCCTCCATGTAAAATATTAGGTGGAAGTTTGAAAGATGTGAAAACTGAACTTTACTGGTAATAGCAATATGAACTATAAGGGAAAAATAAATGACAGAAATGGATAAACAAATAAAAACATTCACTCACCTTCCCCAATTTTCTCTATCTTCAGGTAGTCTTCCATTATCAAATGTTCTCTGTTGAGAGAAAACAAAAATCACCATGATTCCTATGCACACGTTTTCAAACATGTATAGAAAGCAAATTTTTTTTTTTTAAACGATTGATTGGGTTATCTATTTATTTCAAAGTTGTCCATAATTGTGGGATCCCCAGCTGAGATGGCACTTCACTTAGTTTTAAGAATACAGTAATGGACAGTCAATAAGTGGAAAATATAAGGAAACTATAAGTTATAAATCACCAGCAAATACCAAACAAAAAACGTGTGCCAGACTTTGATTGAATTTTAAACAAGCTGCAACATGGAACATTGGTAAAATCTCTAAATATTAAATGTCAACAACATTGCTATATGTTAAAATATTCTGTAAATTTGGTCATCAGCATTCAATAGACCTGAATCTCACATTCTGGAAGAATTTCTTTTTTCCCCACTAGTTTTAATGGTTTGGCCTCTTTTGACGTCAATTTCAACACCAGGTAATTCATTTACTTTTCATGATAAGTAACATATTTTATATTAACTAAAGAATCTGGATGTTTTTAAACACTAAATAAAGGAAAGGATTAAAACGCTAGCTGGTGGTAGATCTTAACTGAACAGGTCTCAGGAGACAATATCAGTACAAAGATAAATACATCAAATCGGTAAGGTAGTTTGCTATCTGTATCTGTAAGTTAGTCAAATTGGTTATATAATTAATTCCTTACTGTTTATTTGGTATGAAATGACAATTAACTCTGGTGCTCAGCTAATCTCACGTTTAAGTGCATATGCTAGCTAGCTCGTAACGTTGAGCAAGAAACAGTTAAATTAGCTAACTGTTAACATACAGAATGAATAATTAGCAAAACTACTGTACATTTTATGTACAAGTCACTCTTAATAAAGTCAGCTTACCAAAGTTTCGTCTATTTTTGACACTGCGAAGACGAGAGAAAAGTGTGCCTTTGACTAGAGGATTTTCCAAGTTCAAACTGGCCGCGGTGACGGAATTCAAAACTAACCAATCACATCGCTGGGAGAGTTTCAAAAGAGCCAATCAGGAGCAGGCACAACTGCAGCGGGAGATCTCTTTTAAACGCGGTATCGCTGCGGGAATGTAGATGGGTGCTGCCAATTCCGCGGTTATCCCGTATAACCCATCTTACGAGGTAGGATGCTCAATACATAAGCCTTTTGAACTAACTCTACCCATTTAACTGTGAAATGAACAACATAGTTCCTCAGTACAAATTTATATGTACACAACTAACAGAAATGTACAAATAAACGTGGGCCAATAAGAGGCATACTAATAATTTTTCATTAGCTGTAGTGTATTGTAGTTACATAATCTTCAATGTACTGATAGACATTTCATTACAAATTCATTCAATCTGAATTACACCCACAGTGCATTTACTGCATTTCTTTAAAAACGCATATTTTAAGTAGCAGAAAGTAAGAGAGACATAGCATAACTGTACAGAAATAGAAGGGCCTGGCAACCCGGTCATAAGCGGTTGTGTACCCATAAAATGTTTGGTTCAACCCCTTTCCTTTGCGATTAGTTGGAAGAACGTGTCTTTCATAACGGGATTGAAGCAGAACCAGAGGATTCTTTGCACTCAGTGATAAGACGCATTTCCTTTAATGAAACAGTGCGGCTTTCACATTATCACACGTATTATTTACATTCGTCAATACAGTTTGACAAGTTGTTTGTCAGGTTTCTCTATTATCACTATAATTATATAAGAGATTTATATTATTTATATTACTTAAAAAATATAATATAAAACAAGTATGTTCTTTTCCTTTATGACCAAGCATAGAGTATGAAGCGACCGTCAGTTTGCAAGAAAGGGCTTGCAGGTATTATTACGTAATTAATAAACGCAGAGGTGATAAAAGTTCAGTAATGTAAAGTATAAGAATGACTACGTCCTGTGCTGATTTTTAGAGTGAGAAAATGAATTGTCTCACTTCAAGGCATCATATGAAAAAGTAGCTACAGTTTGCAATAAGCAAGAGGTGCCATTCTACATGTGTTTGTATTTCTTGAATATAATAAGGGAGATTTTAAGCTTAAAAGTATCATTTTAGGCACAATTAATGCTGGTTGAGTGACAGAAATACTTTACAATTTAATTTTAAATAGTTTATTTCGGTAAAAAAAAAAAAAAAAAAAAAAAGCCTAATTTTCACTTAGCTGCTTCATTTTGTATATTGTAGATTTACTTGTAACCTAAAATAGGAACTACAGCATATCATGTAGTAGTTGGGGTTGTTTGAATTATTTTACATAAATAAATCTTAAGGCATTTATGTGTTATCTATTTATTTTGTTTATGTTTATGGGTTTATTGTTTTTTCTTTTGTCTGCTGTGTTTGTTTTTAAAGAACCACAAAAATGTATTTGCATAAATCGTACATCTGGCAGTACATAATTAATACTATTAATAGAATTGCATGTAAATGATAAAGGGAGCATTGAAAAAAGCTCCCTCAGTCACCACCCTGACTGGGTTTCTTGTTTACATTATTGGAGCGGGACGACAAATTTGCGCATGCGCGTTGTATGATGACAGTTCCATAGCAACCGCTGAGGATAACATGGTGAGATGCTAATCCATCTTTTTAACGTTTACTAAAGCGTTTCAGTATTAACGAAGTTAAAAAGTAGCTCAGGCACAACAAAATACCGACGTTTTGTTTTTTTGCGACACAATTATTCAAATAAATTAATTAATCTAACATTATACATTCGGCAATCGGGAATTCATGCGCCTAGCTAATACCAAGTTAGCTTTGGACTTTTAGCTAGGTATTTTACGTAATGATGTTAAATGAGAGGAAATCCCAAAAGAAGGCAAACAGGATTGAAATGCCAGCATGTTAATCAGGTATTAAGTAGGCATAGTGTTGACAGATTAGATAGCCAAGTTGCAAAAGTGTTCTGGGATTTTAATACAAACTCCTCCCGTTTATTTTTGTTTGCAGGCAAAATCAACTACTATTAAAGAAGCTTTGGCGAAGTGGGTAAGAAATAATCAATCCCTGCCATTAATGTCGGCCTATCTAATGTTTTTATGTCGTTCTTAATCTGCATATATGTTAAGAGGTTGGTTTTCCTTCAGGAGGAGAAGTCAGGAGAAAAAGCAGGAGATGCCAAGGAAGTGAAACTCTATGGACAGATCCCTCCGATTGAAAAGATGGATGCATCTCTCTCCACCCTTACTAACTGCGAGTGAGTTTACCCGTTTATTTGTATTTCTTTAGTATACCTATTAGTGTGTTGGTTGCACAACTTTTGTCATGTTTGTTCTCGTGTTTGGTGTTCAGGAAACTGTCATTGTCGACCAACTGTATTGAAAAAATTGCCAATCTAAATGGATTAAGTAAGTAAATACTGCATGGGCATATATGAAATACAGAATATCGGTCTTTTCTAAATGTAACAAAAGTACAGTTCATCTTCTACAAGTAAAATGTCATTTTCTGCTTCTTATAGAGAACCTCAAGATATTATCCTTGGGTCGTAACAACATCAAGAACCTTAATGGACTAGTAAGTGAGCATTATACACCTAAATTAATTTAATGAGAATGAATGATTATAAGTGGCACCCAGTGGTATTTGTGAGAATAATATAAGTTAAAAGGCTAGAGGTGTGTAGTGGGACAAATAGAAAGTGCAACCTTGAACAATGGCCAAATCCAACAATACAAGAGTTTATTTGGTACCATTTTTCTTACATTTGTGTTTAGTAACTATTGTTTAGTTTAGTAACTAGTTAACATGGTTCTTTACTATGCACCAGTACATCAAGACAAATTATTTGTACATATAAACCCATGGCAATAAATAATACATTTTGATTAATGGACTAATTTGATTATATTTTAAGAAATAGAAACAACTAGAGAGTTGGAGTAAATAAGCAGTCCCACAAATGACCAGGCTGATATATAATAATTTCATAATTCATTCATCCATTATCTCCATTTATGGTCAGTCTGGATCTGGATCTGGATCCTGTACTAGGAACATAAGAGCACCTTCACACCCACACACCCACACCCACCCCTAGGAGTGAAGCTAATCAACCTTCAAGCAAGTTTTTGGGAGGTCGGAGGCAGCACTAACTGCTGTACCACCCTTATGTGTGTATGTGTGTGTGTGTGTGACTGAATGTGTGTTTAGGGATAAATATTGTCTTGTCTTTTAGGAGGCCATAGCAGACACCTTGGAGGAACTGTGGATCTCCTACAATCTCATAGACAAACTGAAGGGAATCCATGTGATGAAGAAGCTCCGTGTCTTGTACATGTCCAACAACTTAGTCAAAGAGTGGGGTGAGCATGTTCTCCAGTGCATAAATTATATTTCTGACATTTGCAACAGCTAGTTGCTTTTTGGAAAATATAAAACGTTCATCTTTTTGGTGACCGTATTCCATGTCAGGGGAGTTTGCAAAACTGGCAGAGCTTTCATCACTGGTAGACCTGGTCTTTGTTGGGAATCCATTAGAAGAGAAGTACTCTGCTGAGGGCACCTGGATAGATGAGGCCACCAAGAGGGTCCCCAATCTGAAGAAGCTTGATGGTAAGGAAAACGTTATATTTTCTAAACTTCTGCACACTTAGCTTTACACTCATACATATACAGCTGTAGATATACACATATAGCCATGCAGATTCACATTCATTTTATTTATACGATTGTCACATATATACAGGAAGAATACATGTTTTTAACATTACATTAAGTAGTAAATATACTTGCAGTCTATTTACAAGTTCATTTGTTCTTAGAAACGTTTGAAAAAAAATTAAAGTCCAGCCAGGTGTTACCTCAGCTGACATCTTCCTTGATTTATTATTTATCTAGAAATAAGAAGTAAGCTTTGATGGATTGTTGCTTCGTTTTTTATTGAAATACAAAATGCTGACCCTTGTGACTCTTCTGTCATTACCAGGAATTCCTGTGATCAAGCAAGAAGAAGAGGAGAAAGAGGCAGAAAGTTAATATGTTTACTGTGATACAGATTTTATGTCTTCACCACAACATGTTAGAAATTAAGTGATTTTGTAGTATTTGCAGATTTTAAATGTTGACTTTGTTAATTTATACAGTTCTAACAGCTAATAAAAATTATTCATAAAATAAATAGTAAGAATAGTCTTACAGATAAGCTGATGCACTATACCAGTTGCCCAACCCCACAACTTTGTGGCATTATGTAACTATCTCTTGTTGTCAATGTGACTGTAACATAAACATATCATATTTATGTTGTATTTTACATTATAGGGTGTGGAGAGTCACAATAGAGGCACACATTGAAAATTTTTAATGTTTTATAACAATTAAAGAAGAAATCTAATAGACTGTAATAGTAGATGCATTTTAAAATAATGTAAAATCTGTCTAATCTGTTTTTGTTTTTACAATAACACTGAAGGATTTTGTATTGTGATTTTTACTTTTATGGCATTTTTAGACAGGTTTCTATGATATACATTTATGTGGGATTTATCAATATATTTAAAACATCTGTTGCAATAAAAAACTAGTTACTTTTTGTCACCAATACTGTGTTTACACTTGATGGACAGGGAGTTGTGTTCAGTTATTTTTAGATTTTCCTACACTAATTTTATGTGAAACTGTTATAACACAACATTCCAGGGGTTCTCAAACTACTCAGTTGCACAGTCATGTTAATGTTTGTATTTATGTACATCAATTTAATCATCTTTACTGCAAATTTTACTTGCTTTTGCGATGCCCTCATGCTATATGCGTTGAAATACCTATTTCGCCCGCAAGGGGTCAGTAACACCTTGGGGAAAAAAACAAGTATATTTTTGTTTTTCCTTTAAAACAGCATCAACTGTCAAATCTTTCTTCTGCTACAGGTTAATGTATTTTGCCTGCAGATGGAAATTCACAAACACCAAAAAGTGAACAAATTTTTCTTTTGTGTCTGGTAAAATGGGCTTCTAGTTTATCCCAGAGTTGTTCAGTGTGGCTGTGGTCAGAGCTTTGTACAGGCCACTCAAGTTCTTCCACACCAACTTGGTAACCCATGGACTGCATTTTGTGTACATGACCATTGTCACGTTGGAACACATTTGGGCCTTTTAATGCCAGTAAAAAGAAACCTTAATTCTACAGAATACAAAGGCAACCTATACAGTTGTGTACATATTGGTTTGATGGTCAGGTATTTGCAAACCTTTAAACCTTATAGTTTATCTGAACTGTAAAACGCAAGCATTATTTGTAGACATTGTCTGTAAGAATATTAATACAACTTTGTTTTTGCCAGTGCGATTATTAAATATGTTTTACATATACAAGCTTAATTGAATTGAACTGAATTTTTGTCAAGTCTTTTGAATCGGCTTCCAAAACAGTCACGTGTCTGTGTGCGCGGAAGTGACGGTTCTGACGTCATTCCCGTGTGTTATGGCAGAACGAATCAAAAGCGGAAATAGTGCTTGTCGAGTTTTTTTTGACAAAACCTTCGGTGCTTAAATATAAACACAGAAAACATCTCGTTTTTTATTACAAAATGCAGAAGAAGAATGAGGAGTGTAAAAAGAACGTAAAAGCCAAAGAAGTAATAACAACGCTTTGTAAGTTTCTTTCGTCACTGGACGTTGAGTCAGTACCAACTGCTGAAGTGTTCAGGAGAGCTAAATTCAACAAGACAGATGCGGTTAGTGACTTAAGTTCAACAAACGTTCACACAAACGCAAAAGGTCGATAAAAAAAATATATTTGTATATGTTTTCCATTCCAGGTTCAGGATTTGTGGTGTTTGCTCATCAGTCTTATTGAGAAGGTCTTCGAACCAGACTGCGCATGCTCAGAACTAACCTCACGCTCTACTACCGGTACTGATAGTTTGTCCAAGATATTTTACTGATTATAACTGTATATTATAACAACTGTTCTTCTAATGTAACTGCAATAAACCTGTGTGTGTGTGTGTGTGTTGTGTTGTCTGGTTTCCCATGGTGAATGGAATAATACTTGCAGACATTCAGTTACAGTTTGTAAAACGTGCCCTTTGGCATAGTGGGTACGGGGGCTGGTGGGTCGTCCAACCACAAGCCTGTGAAAGCAGAGAGAAGATCGGAAGCAGAGATCTGCTGTTAGCTTTCAGCTGGCTTATTGCATCAGGAAACCTGTTCGAGGCTCTAATACGAGAGAGACTCCTGCAGTTTGATGTCCTCTCAACTGCAGCAGGGGTAAGTCTCTGGTATGACATGGCAAGAAATGTGTTTCCATCACTTTGGCCATTCTGTAAGAGACTATGACTATACATTCATTAAAATTGGCTGCTATCCAAACCACAGATAATGTATACACACACCTGTAGACATACATAGACACCACTGGCATATTGCCCAACTTTTTAGTAAAGGTTGGGACACAGCTCAAACTGGAAGATGCTGGCATTATAAAGATTTCCAAATATTACAGAAATGTGTGGTACAATTATGACCATCACAGTCTCTGAGTATTAGGTGAAAGAGCAAAACTATTTGCTAGTGCTGACATGGTGAAGGCATCTCTCTGTTATGAGGCATTAGGCTCTGAATGAAATCATGACAGAAAACTGGGGTAAATGTTGTATTTAAAAAAAAGAAAAACATGCTTTAGAGTATATTTACATCCTTGACTCAGTAAAGCTTTTTTTCCCCTTGTTTTTAAATGAAAATTCCACAAGACACTTCCTAATTATTTGATCTCTTAACCTGTAAATCTAATCGAATAAATTCATGACATTAATTGCATTTGCCTTCCCTAAAAAACTGCCTTCTTAATAATTTTAGACAAGAATGTAGTGATCATTTCTAACAGCTTTTGATAGCGAGTCACCACGAGCAGCTCGACAAACACTTCAACACAGATGAAAAATCTTTACACCGTTCAACAGGTAAAGTGCGAAGAGTCTCTACAGTTATTTTTAAGTCTTTCAGTAACCTGCATGCATGCATGCTTTAGCAAAAGCCATAAACACCTCACAGTGGTCAGAGCCACATGGAAAGCTTCAAACAGTGCACTTAAATTTAGAAACAGCAAAACAGTGCTGTGGGTCGAAGAACCATCTCTACTGCTACAAGCAATACAATTAAAAAGTTTTAGATTGCCAACGTTAACCACCAGCACACACACACACACACACACACACACAAAATAAGATTCTTATATAAGACACCTTAACCTATAGCTAGGATTTATGTACGAACATTAGACTTCAGTGTTGAATCAGTCGGCTTGTACATCGTTCAGTTTTGCTTTACCTTGATTTATGTTTTCCTATTATCTGTAAAAAAATGGCTGTGATCTGAACATACATACAGAGCATATATCTCATTATACCAACAGTGTGTTCATGTGTGTGTGTGTGTGTGTGTGTGAAATCAGGGTCCATCTGAAAAACTGGAGCTGCACTTAAACGGATGTGGAGAAAAAGATATCAGGAGGTTGCAGTGGCAGTATGGGAAACTGAAGCTGCATTGGCGGAGACTTTTTATAGCTCAGCAAGAGCAGACCAAGCTTATTGACAAGGCAAGTGACAAGTCATGCTTCATCAACCATATCTGCTGGCTGAAATGGTAACTAAAACGATTTGTCCTTTGTTTCTCAAGGTCTGCTCTCACACCAGCTCATCACCCACCTGTTTCCCCAGCGCTCCCTGTGTTCCTACTCTAACTGGATCAACTGCACTCGAAAAGGTGACCTATAATGGGTTTTACAGCACACAGAATTATCTGCCAGTGCTCAGGATCACTGAAAAACCTTGTCGGTTTATACAAATTGCAAGATAGGATCACTTCTGTAATCGGAGGATTATATTTATACCAGGAACTTTCCACAAGATAATTTTGGAGATGATCAGACCAGTCATCTAGCCATTATAATGTCCCTCATCAAAGCCATGCAGATCCTTTTGCTTAGCCAGTTTTCATGCCTTCAAACAAAGGCTTGAAACTGTGACAACCTGCTGATCACATGCTGCCTAACACATTCCACCCCTAATAATAATAATCAGTGCTATTTACTTTTTTAACGTTATGGTCGATCAACGTATATCTCTTTAGCACTTTAAAAGGCTGAAGATTTTTCCAGGAAAATGTTCCATACTATGTTTTTACATGTTGAATATTGAATATATAAGTTACAGCATATTTAATTCACATTCGAATGTCTTCACGTATTGTGTTTTAGGATCTAGAGCGCATACAGTCCCTGAATGGAGTACTTGAAGCATATTTAGAGTGGAAGACCGTGGAGCCACTGTTCTGGTGCTGGATGGTACGTAGGTTTCTGCTAAAGTCTGCATAAGTTTGGACGGCGTATAAACTGTCCTCCAGAATTATTTCGACTCTCGAGGAAAATGCAAAAGAATATATCAGAACCTCCTGGCAAGGGCAACCAGGTTTTGGGCAGAGATATCTTGGTGCTTAGCAGAATGATGCCCTCAATTTTCACAAGGTCCTCTGTTCACCATTTACAAAACGGCCTTAGAGCATCGTCACAAATGTTACAGTAGGGTATCAGGGGCTTAAACGTGTGCGGTGTCCTTGCTTCTTTCTTGCAATTCTTCCATTGGCTAGTCGTTATGAAAAAGGTGTTTAAAGCTCACTTGACAACAAAAAGCTTCAGCAAAACTGTTTCTTTCTGGAAATGTGGTTCCACCTGTTTCAGTGATTGAAACTTTTTGTTACCATTTTTCATTATTATTTTATACAATCATAGATAGCCATGATAGCGGCTGTTAAATCAGGTACACTTGCTAAGTGTAGCTGTATGTTGCTTCTCTGTCCCTTCCCTAACCCAACTTTCTAACGCACTTATAAGGTTTTTTTCTCTACGTATTACTTGGTATAAGAAGAGTGGACTAGATCTTAAGTTTACAGCCTTTGCACATCCAATTAGAGTTATCTCAAAAATTGCAGTATATTATTAAAGTAGAACAAGGTATTAGCTCTGAGCCGTATTGGAATATGAGACACGTTTCCAAAACCCCCACTAACTCTGCCTTGCTAATTAAGGTGCGCTGAAGTCTTTACTTGTGCTGGCATCCATCTCCCATCCATATTGCACTGACGTTTTTTAGAAGCTTCCTGCTAAGAGGTGTGCTTTCAGAGCTCTTGGCAGGATTCCCTAATTTTGGCTTTGAGCTTGCAGATTAAAGTATAAAAAAAAAAAAAAGGAAGTGTGACGGTGTTGAGACAACCATGTGAGGGAAAGATTTTAAAAGGTTTTCGAGGTAGCAATGTGGCTTTAAGTTGCACGTGTTGATTTATAGTTTATTTTCAGTTGGAGCGCAGTTCAAGTTCATTATAAAATGCAGTTTATGGCCCGATATATATATACTTACTGAGACTGGGCTGAAAGAAAGTTTGATAGGTGTCATTTTGATTTACTGGCTATTATGGGAAAGGAAAATTGAATTTTAAAATGCAAAGCAATACTACTAACAGAGTGGGAGAGAAATAATCAGGTAAAGAGCAAGACAACCCCCTTAGTACCAAAACAAGTGGCTGAAATGAAATCCTGTCATAAGCAGGGCAAATCAAAGTGTTCTGACATATTGTGAATGTAATGCTTTTATCAGCTCCAGAGTTATATAATGCCTATATCACATAAAAAACATGAATATTTATATATAAAAAATCTGCTCAGTAAATGAAGAATGGAGAGTTAATTCAGAATTAAGAATGCATTTTAAGTCCAGCTGGAAAATGCCATGGAACAGAAGACTCATAATATAAAGAGAAAATGTCCAGGGACTAAACAATATTCCGAACCTAGCCTGTACTTTACAGTGCTTTATGTCTTTTGTTTCTGCTGTTGTAGCCATGTGCCTAATCACTTGAAAAGATTAATACAGGTTGTTTGTTTATATATTGAATTGAAATCTGATCACACTTTCCCCCCATTCTGTTGTTGTACGTGAACATTAACTGAAGCTCTCAACCTGTACCTGCATGATTTTATTCATTGTTCTGCTGACACGGTTGGCTGATTTCGATAATGGCATGAATAAATTGTCTAAAAAAAAAACAAACAAACAAAAAAAAAAAGAATTGGTGAGGGTGTTATATTGTAACAAAGCAGCTCTACAGAAATCCAGTTGTAGAGCTAGACGCAAGCCTGAGGTCTCAGGGACAAGGGAAAATGTTCACAAAGTATCTTCAGAGGAACCAGAGAGATTATACATCATTCCTCTTCTCCAGTTGGATTCCATATATTCAGTTTAGTGCTTGTTAAAGTTGATCAGTTGAAGATAAAACTCCTGGAATAAGGACAGGACTGTTTTTAGGGTTAAGCCATTGGTACAAGTCTATATGTGTTGAACTTTATATAGACATACAGTACTGTGCAAAAGTCTTCGGCACCATATTATCTGTAGTACAAATTTTGTTCTATAAGTTTATGATGTCTGCATTATTATGTACAAGACCATTCCC